>CM042241.1:13411240-13596240 GCA_023566225.1 Romanogobio albipinnatus
TGACTTTCTTCCATGACTCCTCTGGATCATCCAAATGGTCATTGGCAAACTTAAGACGGGCCTTGACATGTGCTGGTTTAAGCAGGGGAACCTTCCGTGCCATGCATGATTTCAAACCATGACATCTTAGTGTATTACCAACAGTAACCTTGGAAACGGTGGTCCCAGCTCTTTTCAGGTCATTGACCTGCTCCTCCCGTGTAGTTCTGGGCTGATTTCTCACCTTTCTTAGGATCATTGAGACCCCACGAGGTGAGATCTTGCATGGAGCCCCAGTCCGAGGGAGATTGACAGTCATGTTTAGCTTCTTCCATTTTCTAATGATTGCTCCAACAGTGGACCTTTTTTCACCAAGCTGCTTGGCAATTTCCCCGTAGCCCTTTCCAGCCTTGTGGAGGTGTACAATTTTGTCTCTAGTGTCTTTGGACAGCTCTTTGGTCTTGGCCATGTTAGTAGTTGGATTCTTACTGATTGTATGGGCTGGACAGGTGTCTTTATGCAGCTAACGACCTCAAACAAGTGCATCTAATTTAGGATAATAAATGGAGTGGAGGTGGACATTTTAAAGGCAGACTAACAGGTCTTTGAGGGTCAGAATTCTAGCTGATAGACAGGTGTTCAAATACTTATTTGCAGCTGTATCATACAAATAAATAGTTAAAAAATCATATATTGTGATTTCTGGATTTTTTTTTAATTAGATTGTCTCTCACAGTGGACATGCACCTACGATGGCAATTTCAGACCCCTCCATGATTTCCAATTGGGAGAACTTGCAAAATAGCAGGGTGTTCAAATACTTATTTTCCTCACTGTATATACATACTGTTATTTTGATTTTTCTATTAAAAAAAAGCCTTTGATCAGTTCAATGCATCCCTGCTGATAAGTATTATTTAAAAAAAAAAGAAAAAAAAAAAATCTTACTAACACCAAACTTTTAAATTGCGTATATGTTGCAATCTAAATACTGTATGGTGCATTAGGCTCTATTGTATTGTTGATTTTATGTTGATTTTTTTAAATATGTTTATTTAGTGTAGCTGTAACAATGCAACCAGTCTGATAAGAA
The DNA here is from genome assembly GCA_023566225.1 of Romanogobio albipinnatus. Taxonomy (NCBI): domain Eukaryota; kingdom Metazoa; phylum Chordata; class Actinopteri; order Cypriniformes; family Gobionidae; genus Romanogobio; species Romanogobio albipinnatus. The sequence goes on from CM042241.1 coordinate 13,412,313, forward strand.
TAAAGTCTAAATATTATTAGTTTGGTAACATCTTATGCACATAGATCAAACTTTACACCTCATGGTTGTTGTGACTGTCATATTAATTTGATATAATGAGTTGATTGATTACCAAATTATTATCAGCACGCTAACATTGGCATGCTCATGGCAGCAAAGCTATCGTGAATGATCTAACATTGTTTCCAAAGGATGATTGACAGTGTTGAAATGTACTTTAGCTTCTCAGATGGAGCATAAGAGTCTTCAGGTTCTACGTGCAAAGCAAATCACCATGTCTGAGGATATTAGTTAAGGATATTTATAGTACACTTCCTTGAGGAGATGCATGCTTTTGTTTATTCATTTCATTTCGGCAGTAATTTCTTATCAGCGCTGATCCATCAGCAAAGCAATAAATCAGTATAGCACTGGAAAGCAGCAGCAGCGTAAGTCAGTGTTTGTCATGACATGTATGCGGAGGGCCCCTAATAATACTCTTGTGTTTGTGTGTTCGGCTCACACCCCTTTCAGAGCCCCTTCTAATACCCCTGTTTAAGTGTGTGTGGCTCGCTCATTACTGCCACTGTTTTACCACAAACCAGACCTCTGCTGACAGACTGCAGCGCCATAGACCCAAGTGTGAGACGCACTTACCTTTTGACACGCATTGACCCCTGGGAAAACCTTTCATTCTTTCATAACTGGCCTGCTGATTGCTGGGAGAGTCTTGGTTAAAGATCCAGGAGGAAATTCAGACATTTTCATGGTAGAATGACTCTGATTTCTTCAGAATTAAACATAATTGCTAAAGTGGTTGCTAGGATGTTGTTAGGGTTTTCTGGGTGGTTGGTTGGATGATGTTAAGGGGATGCTTTGGAGTTTTGTGTGGTTGCTGTGATGTTACTAAGGTGATGCTGATTTAAAGACATTTTAGGTGGTTGCTAAGGTGTTGCTTGGCAGTTGCAAAGGTTTTGTGTATAGTTGCCAGGGTTTTCTGAGTGGCTGCTTGGGCATTTCTAGGGTGTTCTGTTTCTTTGCTTGGGTGTTTGCTAGGTAGTTGTTGGTGGTTGCTATGATGTTACTTAGCAGTTATTAATGTTCTGGATGTTTTCTAGGGTGTTGTCGGGAAAGTACAAAGGTTTTGTGCTTAATTACTAGAGCACTCAGGCTGGTCGTCAGCTAGGGTATTGCTATGCGATTGCTAGACAGTTTTCTGGGTGTTTCTAAGGTGTTGCTATGGAGTCTTTCTGGGGTGTACTGGTTTGTTGCTTTGGTGTTGTTAGGGAGTTGTTGGTGGTTGCTATTATAATACTAAGGTTTCTAAGGTGTTGCTATGGAGTCTTTCTGGGGTGTACTGGTTTGTTGCTTTGGTGTTGTTAGGGTGTTCTTAGTGGTTGCTAAGGTGTCGCTATGCAGTTACTAGTTTTCTGGATGATTGCTAGGGTGTTGTCAGGAAAGTGCAAAGGTTTTGTGCATAGTTGCTAGAGCATTCAGGCTGGTCGTCAGCTAGGGCATTGCTATGCGATTGCTAGACATTTTTCTGGGTGTTTCTAAGGTGTTGCTAGGGAGTTTTTCTGGGGTGTTCTGGTTTGTTTTCTTGGGTGTTGCTAGGGAGTTGTTGGTGGTTGCTATTATAATACTAAGGTGTTGTTGGGAGTTTTTCTAGGGTATTCTTAGTGGTTGCTAAGGTGTTGCTATGCAGTTACTAGTGTTCTGTATGGTTGCTAGGGCGTTGTTAGGAAAGTGCAAAGGTTTTGTGCATAGTTGCTAGAGCACTCAGGCTGGTCGTCAGCTAGGGCATTGCTATGCGATTGCTAGACAGTTTCCTGGCTGTTGCTAGAAGGTTTTTCTAGGGTGTTCTCAGTGGTTGCATGGGTGTTGCTAGGCAGTTGCTATGATATTACTAAGGTGATGCTATCTGGTTTCAAGAAGTTAGAGGTCGTTGCTACCGTGTTGCTATGTAGTTACTGGTGTTCCGGATGGTTGCTAGGGCGTTGTCAGTAGTGCAAATGTTTTGTGCTTAATTACTAGAGCACTCAGGGTGGTTATCAGCTAGGGCATTGCTATGCAATTGCTAGACATTTTTCTGGGTGTTTCTAAGGTGTTGCTAGGGAGTTTTTCTGGGGTGTTCTGGTTTGTTTTCTTGGGTGTTGCTAGGGAGTTGTTGGTGGTTGCTATTATAATACTAAGGTGTTGTTGGGAATTTTTCTAGGGTGTTCTTAGTGGTTGCTAAGGTGTTGCTATGCAGTTACTAGTGTTCTGTATGGTTGCTAGGGCATTGTTAGGAAAGTGCAAAGGTTTTGTGCATAGTTGCTAGAGCACTCAGGCTGGTCGTCAGCTAGGGCATCGCTATGCGATTGCTAGACAGTTTCCTCGGTGTTACTATAAGGTTTTTCTAGGGTGTTCTCAGTGGTTGCATGGGTGTTGCTAGGCAGTTGCTATGATATTACTAAGGTGATGCTATTTGGTTTCAAGAAGTTATAGGTCATTACTACCGTGTTGCTATGTAGTTACTAGTGCTCCGGATGGTTGCTAGGGCGTTGTCAGAAGTGCAAAGGTTTTGTCCTTAGTTACTAGAGCACTCTTTATCACTCTTTATCAACACTGTTTATCAGCTATGGTGCTGCTAAACTGGTTTCAAGAAGTTCTGGTGTTGCTATGGCATTGCTGTGTGATTGCTTGACAGTTTCCTGTGTGCTCTAGGTTACTAGGGTGTTTCTAGTTTGTTGCTGTGGTGGTCTTGGATATGCGGGTAAATTGTAAGAGATACTGTCAGGCTGAGTTTTATGTGCATTTTCCTGTCTGTGTCAGTGTGTTGAAACACAAGCTTTTCCATAGATTTAGAGCCCATAGACACAAATGGGTTGAAGGAGTCCAGACGGTTTTCAGCCGCCACGCAGTAAATGACAGGTTTCAGCAAAGACAGCATTCTTTTCCATTGAGAGAGAGAGAGAGAGAGAGAGAGACAGAGAGAGAGAAAACATGGAGTTTAGCATCTTGAACTTGTGACATGCATATATAGAGAGAGTTATAAAAGTTCTCAAATATGTCTTATTTTAATTGTTCTCAGAAATGTCTCATTACAGAATTAAAATGCGTTGCAGCATAAAATTACTCGATCAATTGAGATGTTAATCTGTGTTAGTTTCCCATGTGTAATAAGTAGGGGTGGCACGGTTCACAAAACCCACGGTTCGGTTCGTTACGGTTCTTGTTGTTGTTTTTTTTATCGTTAACACTCCAGAAATTTACTTCAGCATATGGTATATATGGCTTAATCAACCACAATTTAGGATACAGTATTAAAAATTGTTATATCAAGTTGTTTCCTAACTGGCTGTCTACCGAGTCCGACACATTGGCGTAACATTTTTCATGTTAATCATATCAATTTTGATCAGAACAATGCACTGTGGCTTTAATTCAGCTGACCTGATTAACACATTTCACCATGAAGTGTCCCGTGTGTTTCACAATCACCATATGACATCCAGCACTGTGAAAAAATAAAATAAAATAAAATACACGAAAACACAACAGTGCCAGAAGTTTTTGCCCAAACTTCAAAGGCATGTTTAAATTATTAGAACTAGAAGCATATCTTAACTTTTAAATGTTACATTTATCATGTGAGCTACTTATATACAACATATGCATGTGTGTATGAGACAGAGGGGAACACGGTCGCATTTGCAGCAGATATATGTTGCCCATCATAAATCAAAGCACAAGACAGACAGGGGTTGGAGGAGAAGACCGGAAAATGTGACAGAATGGACTATATTTGCCTGTATTTGCAATCCACGAGAAGCGGTTCAGCTGCGCGACTCGCGAGACAAACACTGCCAGTGTGTGTATGTGCAATGGGCACGCGCGGCTCCCGCTCTCCGCACTGCATCTGGCCTGCTATACGATGCTAGCGCATCCTCCAACTCTGGGCAGCCTTCCTTATCTCTCCCACTTTCATTTCTACATGTGACGTGACCTACAGCACTCCACTTTTACTTTACTGTATGTCCACACACACCTCTTATTTCGCGCGAAAAGGACACCCGCTGTCTGAGGTAACATACGGGCACGAGGATACATTGCGCATGCACGAACCGTGCGACGCACACACTCCTAACCGAGGCAAGTGAACCGAACGTTTCGTTTTTTTTCCATGTACCGTGCCACCCCTAGTAATAAGCTGTCAGGAATTCCCGCTCTTGACTTCTTTTTTCTCTCTTCATGAGTTCATGAATGGCTGCTTCAGGGTTTCGCTCTCAAATAAACTCCCAACTGGGACGGCAGGCATAAATGGCAACACAGTGTTACTCCTGTGGTTTTATGTCTGAATGTGTCTGGCTTTAGCATCTTCAAAAGCAGGATATGGTTTGTGCAACTACCCAACCCCTTCCTCTATGTCCCCGAAGACATTTGGCATAATGACCCCATAATTATACCACAGGCAAACAAAAGAGACTCTCTGGCAGCGCAGCTGATTGTTTGCAAACATGGGAAGTGACAGTCATTTGGGAATGACTTGTGTTGCAAGTCTGAAATGTGAGCTGCTCGGATTAGACTATAGGATTCCTGCGAATGAGAAAATAACAGCCCTCTTACTTCTTACTACAAAAATGTAAACTCTTGAAGTTTTAAGTTACAAACAATGAAGTTCAAAATACTAAATTAGTTTTTTTTTTTCATTGGGCTCAGAGGGAGATGTTTTTGGATCAGAAAAAAGTTCATAGAGAGTTCAAAAGTTTGGGTTTTGCAAATTAAATTAATGGTTTTATTCAGCAATGATGCATTATATTGACCAAAATTGACATTAAAGACATTTATAATGTTACAAACGATTTCTGTTTCAAATAAATGCTGTTCTTTCGAACTTTTGATTAATCAGAATGCTGAAGAAATCATGATTTCCACAAAAATATGAAGCAGCACAACTGTTTTCAACATTGATAATAATCAGAAATATTTCTTGAGCAGCAAATAAGCATATTAAAGGGATAGTTCACCCCTTTAATAGTGTTGTAATAGTAAGCGTTGTACTAAGTGTTGTATACCCTTTTAATAGTGTTGTAGTAGTTGTAGTAATAGTGTTGTAGTAAGCAGTAAGAAGGCCGTTATTTTCTCATTCGCAGGAAGTCTTATCCGAGCAGCACACATTTCAGTTAATTCCCAAATTACTGTCACTTCCCATGTTTGCAAACAATACAGTAAAAAAACATGCACAGAGAAATCCAAATTAAACCCTGCGGCTCGTGGCAACACATTTATGTCTTAAAGGTGTCATAAACTGGCTTTTTTTTAAAATGTATACTGTTGTCTGAGGTCAACTTATGACGTTTGTGTGGCTTTTACATTTACATTTAGTCATTTAGCAGACGCTTTTATCCAAAGTGACTTACAAATGAGAGCAATAGAAGCAACTAGAACAGTCAAAGGCTACAGTATGCAAGTGCTGTAACAAGTCTCAGTTAATCTAGCGCAGAACACACAGGACAATTTTTTTTTCTTTTTTTTTCTTTTTAATAAATTAGACAGACAGAAAATGAATAGAATGTTAAGTGCTATTCTTGATTGGTCAGGGGCTGCTGGAAAAGACGCGTCTTTAGCTGTTTTTTGAAAATGGCTACAGAGTCGGCTGCTCGAATTGAGATAGGCAGGTCATTCCACAAGTTGGGGGCGGTCCAGGAAAAGGTCTGTGAGAGTGATTTCATGCCTCTTTGGTATGGCACCTGGAGGGTGTGTAAGTCTGAACAAGCGAGTTTAGGTATATTGGTGCTGAGTCAGTGGTTGCTTTGAAGGCGAGTACCAGTGTCTTGAATTTGATGCGAGCGGCTATTGGCAACCAGTGCAGACTGATGAAAAGAGCCGTTGCGTTCTGGATCAGTTGCAAGGGTTTGATAGTGCATGCCGGAAGACCCGCTAGAAGAGCATTACAGTAGTCCAGTCTGGAGAGAACAAGAGCTTGGACCAGGAGTTGTGTGGTCTGCTCTGATAGGAAGGGTCTAATCTTCTTAATGTTGTATAATGCAAATCTGCAGGACCGGGATGTTCCAGTGATGTGGTCAGTGAATTTTAGCTGATCATCAATCACAACTCCAAGATTCCTGGCTGTCCTGGACGGAGTAATGGTTGCAGATCCTAGCTGAATGGAGAGATTATGATGAAGTGCTGGGTTGGCTGAGACCACAAGCAGTTCTGTCTTTGCAAGGTTGAGTTGCAGGTGATGCTCCTTCATCCAGGCAGAAATGTCTGTTCGGCAGGCAGCAATACGAACACATCATCTGGTTGAAATGAGAAGTAGAGTTGAGTGTTGTCGGCATAGCAGTGATAGGAAAAGCCATGTTTCTGAATGACAGATCCCAGTGATGACATGTAGATGGAGAAGAGAAGTGGTCCAAGCACTGAGCCCTGTGGAACTCCAGTGGCTAGATGATGTGACTTAAACACTTCACCTCTCCATGATACCCTAAAGGACCTACCTGAGAGGTAAGACTTGAGCCACTGGAGAGCAGTTCCTGAGATGCCCATCTTCATGAGAGTTGACAGGAGGATCTGGTGGTTAACTGTGTCAAAAGCAGCAGACAAATCCAGTAAGATAAGTACTGTGGATTTGGAAGCCGCTTTTGAGGAGCGAAGAGAACGTTCTGAAAAGTGCACGAGAGTCAGAGCAGTTGTTGATTCTGTTGTGGTAGTATGTAGTTTTAGCAGTGGAGACATTAGTAGAGAAAGAAGCCAGAAGAGACTGATACAGGGTCAGGTCAGTAGTGTTTTTAGTTTTGCACCACTTCCTCTCTGCCGCCCGGAGCCCAGAGCGATGTTCGTGGAGAACATCAGACAGCCAGGGGGCAGAGGGAGTGGTGCGGGCTGGCCTGGATGAAACGGGACAGAAATCCGAGTGTTTTACATTAAAAAACATCATGATGAATAAGTAATAGGCTATTTTCTGCCGTGGTTTTGAGGCTCTCTGAAAAACACTCGGATTTGATGGGCGTGCCGCACTGAAGACTTGGAAGTAAACGCCCACAGCTAGGATTGGATAAGATTTGCATATTTAATGAGCTTCAGCTACCGTCAGTCCATATGGGTATCGTCTGGGGAAATGCTCAGAGGACTCGCAAAATATCAACAAACACAATGATTACATCACACACACACACTCTCGTGGACACACACACACACACACACACACACTCACGTTGCGCGGAGACACAGACACTCGCGCCTGGCCCATAATGTTACAAGTCCGATCACAAGTGACCCAATAACACCTTCTCCACCCTGTGACAGCGTTCTAAGGTATGTAATCAATAGATTTCAAACTGTAATGTAATGCAAAACTAACACATGTAAAAAAACATGTTTTAGCCTTCTCATATAAGTGTGTGTTCAGAAGGAAGCTTATGCAGGGACTGCAATGCCATGTTTATAGATTGGTATCGCGATCCTTAGCTCACGAGTCGGTGGGCGGGGCTACAGAAGCATATTTATCTGTAGAGGCGGTGTCTAGGTCCTGTTACATGAAAGGTCTGCATATTGTTACGTAAAAGAGCTCTCATTTTCTGGGCCTGGTGTCAATAAATGCTTTTCTTTGACTAACAATATTCTTATATTACCATGACTTTTTATATATCAAAAGCTCAAGGGAAGGATGATTTCTCAGTTCATCACCCCTTTAAGACATGAAAAGATCGGTTTGTGCGAGAAACCAAACAGTATATATATTTTTTTTCATCAAATACAACCCTATGTCCATCAGCCTTCACTGCGCAATGACTTCCGGTGAGTGAGGTCAGGACATGATCTGGCGAATACACATATAGCGCCGGAAGTGATCTCTCACATGTATCTCTACGCCATATCGCAAACACTGACCTCACTCACCGGAAGTGATCGGAAACTGTTATAGGATACCGTTATAGCAAACCACAGCTTTATAATTAATAGAAACGGTATGACTAATTCACACTCTCAATAATGCATTCAAATAAATGTAATGTATCTAATTTAATGTAATGCTAATTTATCTGTATCTGATGTACAACAAACAGAAATCTGTATGAAATGTTACGACCCATAGACAATAACTACTGAAATTGAGTTAAAGTGTGTATTCCTTCGAGTATTTTAAAATCACAAAGAAATGCACATTTTTTCATAAAAAAAAAAATATTCCACCTTTAATAGTAGAACATATATTTACAGTACAAACCTTATCAGTGAACTGTGAGGGCAAAAAAAGGAAAGCAAAACAAAAAAAGGGCAAAATATTCGTTCATTAATCGTAATCGAGGTAAAATGTTCAATCAGATTTTGATTTCTGGTCAAATCGTTCCAGCCCAATACGGTAGTGATACAATACTTTGTAGGGCTGGGCGATATGGCTGAAAACTGTATCACGATATACACTCACCTAAAGGATTATTAGGAACACCATACTAATACTGTGTTTGACCCCCTTTCGCCTTCAGAACTGCCTTAATAATAATAATAATAATAATAATACGTTTATTTTATATAGCGCCTTTCTCAAACCCAAGGTCGCTTAACATAGTAGAAGGAAGCATAACAACAAACAGACAAACAAAATAATATCAATAACAATACAACAAAACAAGCTGTGTATGGAGCTATGTGTTGGGTGTAGAAGAGAAGTGATCATTAAACAAAAAGGTCTTGAGATGTGCTTTGAAGAAGGGAAGAGATGGACAGTCACGAAGAGGTTGGGGGAGGGAGTTCCAGAATTTGGGGGCCAAGGCACTGAAGGACCTGCCACCCAGAGTGGAGAGTCTGGTGCGGGGGATGAGTAGGAGGTTTTGGTCAGAGGATCTGAGTGAGCGGGAGGGAGTATAAGGGGTCAAGAGGTCGCAGATGTATGGGGGAGCAAGGTTGTGGAGTGCTTTGAAAGTGAGTAGTAGTACTTTGTATTTAATCCGAGACCGAACTGGTAGCCAATGAAGTTGATGGAGAATGGGGGTGATGTGTGCCGATCGTTTGGTATGGGTGAGGAGCCTGGCTGCAGAGTTTTGAATGTATTGCAATCTTTGAAGGGATTTAGATGGGAGACCAAGGAAGAGTGAGTTGCAGTAATCTAGACGGGACATAATGAAGGAGTGGACCAAAGTCTGTGCATCACTAACAGAGAGGAAGGGTCGGAGGCGGGCAATGTTGCGGAGGTGAAAGAAGGCAGTCTTAGTGAGTGATTTGATATGGTGATCAAAGGTGAGGGTTGAATCAAGGTGAATGCCAAGGTTTTTGACAACCGGGGTGGAGTGGAAAAGTGAACCATCAATGTTAAGAGTGACAGCACGTCACGCCTCTCTTCATCAGTCTCCACTGGTTGCCAATAGCCGCTCGCATCAAATTCAAGACACTGGTGCTCGCCTTCAAAGCAACCACTGACTCAGCACCAATATACCTAAACTCGCTTGTTCAGACTTACACACCCTCCAGGAGCTTACGTTCTGCCAGTGGACGACGCCTTGTGGTGCCATACCAAAGAGGCATGAAATCACTCTCACAGACCTTTTCCTGGACCGCCCCCACCTGGTGGAATGACCTGCCTATCTCAATTCGAGCAGCCGAGTCTGTAGAAACAGCTAAAGACACATCTCTTCCAGCAGCACCTGACCAATCGAGAATAGCACTTATCATTCTATTAATTTTCTGTCTGTCTGTCTAATTTATTTATTTAATTTTTTTTTTTTTTTAAGTTCTGTTCTGTGTGTTCTGTGTTAGATTAACTGAGACTTGTTACAGCACTTGCATACTGTTGCCTTTGACTGTTCTAGTTGCTTCTATTGCACTCATTTGTAAGTCGCTTTGGATAAAAGCATCTGCTATATCAGCCATTCCCAAACTGTGGTCCGTGAGGGTACTGCAAGTGGTCTGTGGAAAGGCAAAAATAAAATAATATTTTTTTTACCTTCATTTTACCAGGAAATTCCCATAAAAATAAAAAGAATATGTAGGCCTATATTGATATCATTTAAATTAAATTGTCAAGTTATTGTGTGATTACTAAAATTGCTTGAGAAAGAGAACATGTCAGCAGAGTCACATGAATTAGTGTGAGGTAGCGTTTTTCTTGCTACAAAACTATAGACTGGGTAAACCCAGCCTGATCTGCCGGCAAATTTGATTCCGCCCGGCAACTCAGTCTGGAAAACCGTACATTAATTTCTTCTGCTTCTGTTAGACTCTTGCGGGAACCAATCACAGACTGGATTATCCACCTGGCGCGCTATTGGAGGGATTATCACGATGACGGATAGAGAAGCGATGGGTGGTTGCCCGTTGATCACGCCTCTTGTGGTCTGATTGGTTGAAGGACTATCCAATCGCGTACAGAGTCATTTGAATTATGCTTGTTGATCACGCCTCTTGTGGTCTGATTGGTTGAAGGACTATCCAATCGCGTACAGAGTACGCCTCTTGTGGTCCGATTGGTTGAAGGACTATCCAATCGCGTACAGAGTCATTTGAATTATGCTTGTTGATCACGCCTCTTGTGGTCTGATTGGTTGAAGGACTATCCAATCGCGTACAGAGTCATTTGAATTATGCTTGTTGATCACGCCTCTTGTGGTCTGATTGGTTGAAGGACTATCCAATCGCGTACAGAGTCATATCATTTATGCGCATTTATGCTCGCGTGTGCAGTAGAAAATACAGAGCAGACTCCCCAGACCAATGTTCAATCTTAAATTGAGCTTGGTCTGGTGATAGCCAGACAAACAAAAGCAGCTTGATAATGGAGATCCTTGAAGTTACCAACCGAAACTGTTTGTGGTCTTGCTACTTTTTAGTTAGCTACTCTGCTACACTGACTCAGGTTCACTCAGGTTCTTTCTAAATCTCTCCTTGGCCTGATTTTCTTGTTTTCTTTAGGTTGGCCCCGGATGAACTTCGTTCTGCTGTCTCTTTCCAAGAGCTGTTTTGCTGAATGTTTATTTTAGAGTAAAGTCTGCCATGAGAGGGAAGTTCTGCCCTGGCATACGTTCTTAAAACATCCATGATATTTGCCACTTTGCCAGTGAAGCTAAGTCTAAGAAAGTTTTTCTTCTTCAATGTATGCATTTAAGACGCTTTTCTATGCAAGCTGAGGTCAGTGCATTCACAGCCGTAGGCACGCTAGTGTTGAATTGTATTAAATAAAGCACTTGAAGAGGCTGACAGGATGAATTCTCATTGATCAAGTCCTCCGTCGTTTTATTCTCTTGAGGTTCTGGGGTTCCCCAGGCTATTTTGTGGTTTGCTGTAAATTGTGTGTGTGTCTCTTTAAAGAGAGTGAAGGTCTATTATTGCTCCCATACTAACATAGAAGTGCTCTTTATGACAAGTTTGCCCGGCTATAGCATTTTTATGTGGCTATTTTATCGTCATTATATAAGGTCATCGCTCGCTCAGAGTCATCATTTACTCACCCTCATGTCATTTTAAACTCATATAGTTTGCTTTTGAGCTCTTTTGTGGGTGATTAGTGTCTTTCTTGCATTGGTATGATCATGTATAAAACGTTCTCCTCCTGTTGACCTCGCACCCCCCTTTCTTTCTCTCTCTCTTTCTGGCTCCATTACTCATGCTTCCTCCAGGTCTTGGGCATATTGAAGATATAATGACATAATTGCTGTCGTATACCATTAGAGCATCCGGCCCTGAGTGACAGATGGATATTACTGAGCAATTACAGAGGAGCTCTGGGTCCTTCCTAACCTGTCCTGTGTTGATATTCTGATGATCTAAACATTCCTGCGTTTCGCTCCACAGATTCTTAAGCCCTGGTTTATTTTTGCTGTCTCTAAAAGTCTTGTGGTTTTCAGAAATCTAAAAGTTATCTTCCTTCCTTCCTTCCTTCCTTCCTTCCTTCCTTCCTTCCTTCCTTCCTTCCTTCCTTCCTTCCTTCCTTCCTTCCTTCCTTCCTTCCTTCCTTCCTTCCTTCCTTCCTTCCTTCCTTCCTTCCTTCCTTCCTTCCTTCCTTCCTTCCTTCCTTCCTTCCTTCCTTCCCTCCCTCCCTCCCTCCCTCCCTCCCTCCCTCCCTCCCTCCCTCCCTCCCTCCCTCCCTCCCTCCCTCCCTCCCTCCCTCCCTCCCTCCCTCCCTTCCTTCCTTCCTTCCTTCCTTCCTTCCTTCCTTCCTTCCTTCCTTCCTTCCTTCCTTCCTTCCTTCCTTCCTTCCTTCCTTCCCTCCCTCCCTCCCTTCTTCCTTCCTCCCTCCCTTCTTCCTTCCTTCCTTTATTCCTCCCTCCCTCCCTCCCTCCCTCCTTCCTTCCTTCCTTCCTTCCTTCCTTCCTTCCTTCCTTCCTTCCTTCCTTCCTTCCTTCCTTCCTTCCTTCCTTCCTTCCTTCCTTCCTTCCTTCCTTCCTTCCTTCCCTCCCTCCTTCCCTCCCTCCCTCCATCCCTCATTGTACTGTAGCAGAGTACAATTATGTAAATAATATCTCCTTTTATTAATTAAAAATACATGAAGCACCTGACACTCTGAAAATGCAAACATACAATATTATTTTATAGCAATATCTTCTTACATAGCAAGTTTTTATGATTCAGTATTATTATATTTGTAATAAAAAATGAATTATATATATATATATATATTATTTTAATGAAATTGTATTTTATTTTATATATTTTGGTTTTAAAAAAAATCTCGATTTCCAACTATTTTAGCAATTAAATGATGTTTTTTTTTCCCCGATGAAATATGAAACATGTATAATATACTGTAATTTCTTTATTTTCTAAAAATTTTCTAAAAAAAATGGTAAATGGACTGCATTGATATAGCACTTTCCCGACATTTTGCATCCTTGAAAACGTCTCGGTTACGTATGGTAACCCTCGTTCCCTGAAGGAGGGAACGGAGACGTACGTCGGTAATAACCGACGAATTGGGATCACTTCAGAGAGCCCCTATCAGCTTCGAGAACTTAAGAACAGGCCAATGAACAATTGGCGTGCGAGATTTGCATCTCGCGCTCCGCCCCGCGCCGCGGGTATAAACAGGAAGCGAGAGCATCGCACTGACGTTTTTCACTGAGGAGCCTAACCAGAGACCGGCCAGGCAGTGATGGAAGGAACTGTGGCGACGGGACGTACGTCTCCGTTCCCTCCTTCAGGGAACGAGGGTTACCATACGTAACCGAGACGTTCCCTTTCAGTCGGTCACTACGACGTACGTCGGTAATAACCGACGAATTGGGATCCCTATGGAAAACGCCACAGTTACTACCACTTCCAGCGCCCAGCGAGAGCCCCTCGGACCCCGTTCTGAAGCGGGCGGGAAGATTCACGCCAGAAGAGTCATACTGCTGTTCCGCAAGACCCATTCAGCAGACTTGATTGGATAACGCTGGGAAAGCGTGCCCGAAGGACGCTGCGGGAGCCACATCATGCCCGGAGGGAGTTACCATGTGGAAAGAATACGTATGGGCTGGCCGTGGGCAGCACAACATACGGAAGTCCCAGGGGAGGCCCCGGCCTAATGCAGGCGGGGGACGACACCGTACTGAGACGGCAGAGAACTCTGCCAAGGGAAAGACACGAGCTCGCCGTAGGGAGCTGAACCGTGGAGATACACGTATGGGACCGCCGTAGGGGTCACGACATACGGAACCCAGCCTGACACAAGTTCCACCAATGCATACGAGTGCCAGACCTGGCGTCGGACGCTCCGCAACATCCGACTGCCGAGGGGTGCGGAGGACTCAACAGGGTTCGCCAACCTGGGGAACTCGACTGGAGAAATAAGCGCACGTATCCGTTCCGGGGGAAGGGAATGGCGCAGCAAGCCGACACTAGAACGGGCACTTCAGTGAAGCTGACTATGGGAAGCGAGCACACGAGAAGCCACCGGCTCTACACGCAGGCTATAAAACCTAGCGAACGTGTTAGGTGTCGCCCAGCCCGCAGCTCTACAAATGTCTGTCAGCGAGGCGCCACGAGCCAGCGCCCAGGAAGAGGCTACACCCCTGGTGGAGTGAGCTCTAACCCCGAGCGGGCAGGGCACGTCTTGGGATTCATACGCCAAGACGATGGCATCCACTATCCAGTGGGCCATCCTCTGCTTGGAGACAGCCTTTCCCCTCTGCTGTCCTCCATAACAGACGAAGAGCTGCTCTGAGGTCCTGAAGCTTTGCGTTCTGTCCACGTAAGTCCGGAGAGCACGGACGGGACAGAGCAAAGCTAGGGCTGGGTCTGCCTCCTCCGAAGGCAGCGCTTGCAGGCTCACCACTTGGTCCCGGAAGGGAGTAGTGGGAACCTTGGGCACATATCCAGGCCGGGGTCTCAGGGTTACCTGAGAATCACCCGGCCCGAATTCCAGGCACGATTCGTCGACCGAAAATGCCTGCAGGTCCCCTACCCTCTTAACTGAGGCCAATGCAATCAGGAGTATTGTCTTTAGAGACAAGATCTTAAGCTCTACTGACTGTAAAGGCTCGAAGGGCGCCCTCTGAAGTGCGGTCAGCACCAGAGTCAAGTCCCAAGAGGGTATAGAAGAAGGGCGAGGAGGATTTAGTCTCCTCGCTCCCCTTAGGAACCTGACGATCAGATCATGCTTGCCTAAGGACTCACCATTAACGAGGTCATGGCTTGCGGCGATGGCGGCAACATATACCTTGAGGGTGGAGGGAGACAGCCTTCTCTCCAACCCGTCTTGAAGAAAAGATAGCACAGATCCGATCGAACATCTCCGGGGGTCTTCTCGGCGAGAAGAGCACCAGTCGACGAACAGGTTCCACTTCAACGCATAAAGCCGTCTCGTAGAGGGGGCTCTGGCGGAAGCGATGGTGTCGACTACCGCTTGCGGTAGGTCACCTAGAACCTCCGCGTCCCGTCCAGGGACCAGACATGGAGTTTCCAGAGGTCTGGACGCGGGTGCCATAGGGTGCCCCGTCTCTGAGACAGAAGGTCCTGCCTCAGAGGAATGGGCCAAGGAGGTGCTGTCGCGAGGAGCACTAGTTCCGGGAACCACGTCCTGTTGGGCCAGTACGGAGCTACCAAGAGGAGTTGCTCCTCGTCCTCCCTGACCTTGCACAGTGTCTGTGCAAGAAGGCTCACTGGGGGAAACGCATATTTGCGCAGAGCCCGGGGCCAGCTGTGTGCCAGTGCATCCGTGCCGAGGGTCCCCTCGGACAGGGAATAGAACAACTGGCAGTGGGTCGTGTCGTGGGCGGCAAACAGATCGATCTGTGCGGCCCCAAAGCGACTCCATATCAGCTGGACCGCCTGGGGGTGGAGTCGCCACTCTCCGGGAAGCACTGGCAACCGTGACAGCTCGTCGGCCGCACGGTTGAGCAGGCCCGGAATGTGGATAGCACGAAGGGACCTCAGATGCTTCTGACTCCACAGGAGGAGATGGCGGGCGAGTTGGGACAAACGGCGGGAGCGTAGACCACCTTGTTTGTTGATGTACGCAACGGCCGTCGTGCTGTCCGTCCGGACCAGAACGTGCTTGTCTTTGAGCGACCCTTTGAGGCGGCTGAGAGCAAGACGAACTGCCAGCAACTCTAGGCAATTGATATGCCATTGCAGTTGGGGCCCCGTCCACAGACCCGATACTGCAAGCCCGTTGTACGTGGCACCCCACCCCGTGGGTGAGGCATCCGTGGAGACAACATGATGCCTGGACACTTGTTCTAGAGGCACTCCTGCCCGTAGAAACGAAGGGTCCGACCACGGGGTGAGGGTTTGGCGGCATCTCGGCGTCACTTGGACACGGAGGGACCCGCTGTGCCACGCCCATCTCGGGACTCGGTCGTGTAGCCAGTGCTGAAGCGGTCTCATATGGAGCAGCCCTAGCGGCGTTACTGCGGCTGCTGCTGCCATATGCCCCAGGAGCCTCTGAAAAAGTTTCAGTGGAACCGCTGTACTGCGTTTGAGCGTACTCAAGCAGCTCAGCACCGACTGGACGCGCTCCTCTGTGAGGCGCGCAGTCATGGCGACCGAGTCGATCTCCATCCCGAGAAAAGAGATCCTCTGTACGGGACAGAGTTTGCTCTTCTCCCAGTTGACCCGAAGACCCAACTGGCTGAGGTGCCGGAGCACCATGTCCCTGTGTTCGCACAACTGCTCCCGCGACTGGGCAAGAATCAGCCAGTCGTCGAGATAGTTGAGGATGCGAACACCACGCTCTCTCATGGGAGCAATGGCCGCCTCCGCGACTTTCGTGAAGACACGGGGCGACAGGGACAACCCGAAGGGTAGGACTTTGTACTGGTATGCCCGTCCGTCGAAAGCAAAGCGTAGAAACGGTCTGTGTCGAGGGAGAATCGAGACATGAAAGTACGCGTCCTTCAGGTCGATCGCTGCAAACCAATCCTGGGGACGGATGCATCTGAAGATGCGTTTCTGGGTTAACATTCGGAACGGCATCCTGTGGAGGGAGCGGTTCAGGTAACGCAGGTCCAGGATCGGTCGTAACCCGCCACCTTTCTTGGGTACAATGAAGTACGGGCTGTAGAACCCGGACTTCATATCGGCTGGAGGGACCGGCTCTATCGCGTCCTTCGCCAATAGGACAGCGATCTCCGCCTGAAGCACGGGGGCGCCCTCCTTCGGAATAGAAGTGAAGTGGACACCCCTGAACTTCGGGGGACGCCGGGCGAACTGAATCGCATAGCCGAGTCTGATGGTGCGGATGATCCAGCGAGACGGGTCGGGGAGCGCTAGCCAGGCCCCCAGAGACCGAGCAAGCGGGACCATCGGCACCACGGACGTACCCGGAGCGGGGCAGCGCAGCGGAACGCAGGGGCCCCAGGACGACATGAGAGTGGTCCGTGCAGGGGTCTGGGTCTGACACACGACCTGCATCCGCTGAGGGGACGGGCGAGCGTGGGGAGGCACTTTGTGTGCGTCCGCACAACCGACGCCCCCTGTTGGCGAGGAGAGAGGTGTCTGAGGGGTACGAGGCATGGTAGCGTCGCATACCGTCAGACGCGCTCTCTTGGCACCCAGAGATGTTAGAAACTGCTCTTTTATTGAAAATTTGGGTGCCACTGGCACTGGGGCCAGTGGCGGAACAGAAAATAAAATGGGGTTCCCCCGGCCCTCCACCGGGGGAAGGAGTGGTGCTGCAGCCATCTCCCGAAGAGCAGTTTCCTCCATCTCTGGGCGGCCCGTCTCAGGGTCTCTTCCGACGGCGCTTGCCACCTGGCTTGGCAGCGGCCTGAGCGGGCTGGACGTTCTTCCCGCGACCGGCTCCACGCCCACGACCGGTGGAAGGCTGCTGCTGGGCTGGGGCGGGAGCGGGGGCGGCCGCAGGAGGACGTCCTCGGCGACGGGCAGGCGGAGGCGCTGCAGCCGGCGGCTGGGTGGAGGCAGCAGCGGGCCGCCGGTGCAGGATATGCTTGATGGCCTCCGTCTGCTTCTGGGCGGCCGAGAATTGCTGGGCGAAATTCTCGACCGCGTCGCCGAACAACCCGGCCGACGATATGGGGGAGTCCAGGAACCGGTTCTTGTCAGTCTCCCTCATGTCGGCCAGGTTGAGCCAGAGATGCCGTTCCTGGACCACTAAGGTGGACATCGCCTGACCCACGGAACGGGCGGTAACTTTCGTCGCCCGGAGGGCGAGGTCCGTCGCCGCCCGGAGCTCCCGGAGGAGCTCTGGGTCAGACCTACCCTCGTGCATGTCCATGAGTGCTTGGGCCTGGTGCACCTGAAGCAACGCCATGGCATGCAAGGCAGACGCGGCCTGTCCGCAGGACCTGTAGGCCTTCGCAGTTAGACTGGACGAAAACCTACAGGCTTTGGACGGGAGACGAGGATCACCACGCCACTCGGAGGCGGTCGCCGGACGCAGCTGCATCGCGACGGCGCGTTCGACTGGCGGGATCCTCTCGTAACCCTTGGCCTGTCCACCGTCAAGGGTAGTGAGGAGGGAGGAGCCTCCAGGTCTGTTTCTGGCACTGAAGGGTGTCGTCCACGACCTGGAAAGCTCCTCATGCACCTCCGGGAAGAATGGCACTGGGGCGGGACGCTGAGAACCAGCGCGACCCCCCCCCAGGAACCAATCATCCAACCTAGAAGGTTCGGGACGTGGTGGAGGGTTCCACACAAGCCCGACCTTTTCGGCGGCCCGGGAAAGCATAGCCGTCAACTCAGGGTCCGACTCAGCCGTTGCCACTCTCCCAGAGGGAGGCAGTACAGCTGAATCCTCATCCTCTGAGGACTGGAACTCCCCCTCCGATGCTGCGATCGACATCTGCTCGTCCGCGGGCGCTCCGAAAGAGATGACTGGGCGCCCGTGGGCGGGACCAGCGATCTCTTCCGGTGGCGCCACCGGCAGCGGTGCTTGAGAGGGTTCAGGGACCTGCGTAGCTTGGACACTAGGCGGGTTTGGCCTGAACGTAATCCTCAGATCACCCCGGCCATCCGTCGAAGTAGGTCTATCCTGGTTAGGGATAGCTCTAGATCGAGGTATGGGGAGGGGGACTCCGCCTTCCCGGAGGTAGGTGAGTCTCGACCTAAGCACCGCAATAGTCATGTTCCCGCAGTGAGAACACGAGCTATTCACAAACGCTGCCTCAGCGTGCTGTAAGCCCAGGCACGTGATGCAGTGAGTGTGGCCGTCAGCGGGCGAGAGGGAACGACCGCATCCAGAAACGCACGGGTGGAATGACATCTTGAAAAAGACGCAGTGTCACACCCGTGTTGCTCTTTTTGTGAGGAAATCGCTCTTTTAAGAGAGTGCTGAAGCACCCAGGGAAACTGCGGCAACACACAGGAGATAGTGCAGCCTGTGTTTGCACTCAAAAGGAACGCCCACCGATACCAACAAGCTGTTTTTGCTGTGATAACAGCAGTTGTTCCTCGCAGCTTTGAGTTCGCGGTCCCGCTGGAAAGCGCCGTCACACCAACACACACGATCCTCTTCTCTGTTCTTTGTAGTAATCTTCGCTGAAATAGTCAGGAAGCAGTCTGCAAACTTCAAACGCCGGTTAGGCTCCGAAGTGAATGACGTCAGTGCGATGCTCTCGCTTCCTGTTTATACCCGCGGCGCGGGGCGGAGCGCGAGATGCAAATCTCGCACGCCAATTGTTCATTGGCCTGTTCTTAAGTTCTCGAAGCTGATAGGGGCTCTCTGAAGTGATCCCAATTCGTCGGTTATTACCGACGTACGTCGTAGTGACCGACTGAAAGGGAACCACAATTCACCGCAAACAAAGTAAATAAATAAACTTATTTTGAGGGTCAAGCTATTGAATATGATCAAACACAGTTTGGACTTACATAAGAGGTCAAAGGTTTTAAAGACAAGGTATGAGAATGACTACATAATAGTAATTCAAATGATAATTAAAGAAACCTTAAGGCATAGCCTCGTGCTTCATTGGCCACCGGCCGAGCATTCCTCTTTTCCATTGTTGCTCCGGCGCCATCTGGGAGCCGTAATACCCCTGAAAGCTGTAAGGAGTTTGAGTCTTTTTACTCATTTATCAAGATTCTCTTTGAACCTGTAAGCCTTTGCTTTGGCTCTTGGACAAGACTTGGGTTATATCAGACTAAATTAGCCACGCACTGCCTTTTTATGACTTCAGGGTAGACCTGTTTACAAAAATAGTACACATGGCACACGCTTTATCACGCTGCACATGACCCTCTCCATCAACAATACGGTGCCATCAGCTTAATGCACAGAACAAAAGTCCTGCATCTCATGATGAAGCTTTGAAGTTCACATGCTAAACAGATTCTGCTGTCGACAGATTTGGGCTATTGTCCTGTACGGTGAATTATAAGGATGTAAGGGGTTTCAAAACGAAAGATAACGTCTTCTATTCATGTGTTTTTCACCAGAACATCATTCAGGAGAGCAGGAGCACCGCTGGTGTGCTGCTGTATGTTTCTGTATTTCAAGGCTTTATTTCAGTAGTGATGTTTTCCTGCACATCACCGGATCGTGGGCGTTTTTGATCTTTTTACATTCTATGATGCATTGTGTGTCTGTTGTATTTCAAATAAACTGGAAGTGGCTGATTACAGACGCCCATTTTCCCATTTACATTTTACAAAAAAATCAAGCCACTTCCTTTTCCTTAGCCATAAACGTAATGGAAAAGGTACGTTTTCACTGTGCATTTATTATATATTTACATTTTTAAATACTGCCGTTTATATGGCATGCTTGAATGTATGCTAACATACATAATGCAACAAGTTAACTGACTGGATACACAATGAAAGTCATAAATCATAAAGTCATAAATAAAACAATACATCCGATAAACAATGTATTCTTAGTTGTACATCCGATAAGGTTTAACATGCATGTTCTGACACTTCGTTTTTACACAAATTTAAATCTAACTTGACATGTGATGATGGGTTTTTGCTGGTCAAGCTAGAATATGTGTAATGATGACTAGTTGCCAGTACTAGACCAGTATAAAGCCATCTTGGAATTGAAGTTGGTCCAGACTGGTAAAAGAATATTATTGTATTATGGTTAAAAATGATCCAAAATACATTTTTGAGCAAGTACATAACCACTCTAGGGATGGGTGTTATGTGTGTAGCCTATACATGCGTGCATGCGGGGTAGGAGTTGCTATTTTTCGAATAATAATCGGATAATTCCCAGCAATCATTGAATATTATTTTAGCTTGAAATGCCCATCCCTAGACTGGTTATGCACTTGCTCAAAAATGTATTTTGGATCATTTTTAACCAAATTAAAGTTATGGACAGCAGCTTAACAAAAAATTAATTAATACAATAATATTCTAATTCCAGTCTGGACCGACTTCAATTCCAAGATGGCTTTATACTGGTCTAGTACTGGAATAAGCTTGTCAACTAGTCATCATAACACATGTTCTAGCTTGACCAGATGGATGACCAGCTAAAATTCATCATCACATGTCAAGTTAGATTTAAATTTGTGTAAAAACGACTCAGAAGTGTCAGAACATGCATGTTAAACCTTATCGGATGTACAACTAAGAATACACACATTCACGCTCTCAATCTGTATTGTAACAAACTGTTTAATTCATTAGGGAATAGGCTATATCAACCCAAGCGGAAACATATGACTGTTATTTGACGTCGCCTAAAGTTACCGTAACCGTTATATGCCAGAAGTCTGTGTTCTTCTTTTGTTGTCTCAGGGCGTTTTTACACTGGAAGTTTAGTTCAAAATGGGGCACGGTTCGCATGACAGAGCTTGGTGCGCACTGAGGTACCGAACCCGAGAACCCTCAACCCGAGTTCGGTTGCACTCAAACTCAGATTTGTGTGAATGTGAAAGCAACACTCGGGTGCGCACTTGTTCAGGAAGAAAAGTAACCAGCACATGCGTTTTACCCCATTACAATGTCATTAGTTCAATAACATACATGTAAGGGATGATAGTGTTGATGATTTACCTTTGGTACGAGCGAGCCTGCAGTGTATTCGTGCATAGCGTATGCAATCAGGGCAGCAAATTATTCACTGTCACCTAAAAAGAGTCAGCTAAAGCCGCCTTCAAGCGACACACATATACGGTAAACCCAAGTTTCGTTTACTCAACTGCGCATAATACATTTTACGTTTACATTTACATTTATGCATTTGGCAGACGCTTTTGTCCAAAGCGACTTACAGTGCCCTTATTACAGGGACAATCCCCCTGGAGCCACATGGAGTAAAGTGCCTTGCTCAAGGACACACTGGTGGTGACCGCTGGGATCGAACCAGCAACCTTCTGCATATCAGGTCCATGGTTTAACCCACTGGACCACCATCTCAATAGCACCAAAAAAAAAAAAAAAAAAAAAAAAAAAAAAGATTATATATATATATATATATATATATATATATATATATATATATATATATATATATATATATATATATATATATATATATATATATATATATATATATACAGTGAGGAAAATAAGTATTTGAACACCCTGATATTTTGCAAGTTCTCCCACTTGGAAATCATGGAGGGGTCTGAAATTGTCATCGTAGGTGCATGTCCACTGTGAGAGACATAATCAAAAAAAAAAATCCAGAAATCACAATGTATGATTTTTTAACTATTTATTTGTATGATATATATATATATATATATATATATATATATATATATATAT
Source organism: Romanogobio albipinnatus (assembly GCA_023566225.1). Lineage (NCBI taxonomy): Eukaryota > Metazoa > Chordata > Actinopteri > Cypriniformes > Gobionidae > Romanogobio > Romanogobio albipinnatus. The sequence goes on from CM042241.1 coordinate 13,434,375, forward strand.
ATATATATATATATATATATATATATATATATATATATATATATATATATATTGACCCTTGTTCTGTTTTTGTATCAGGGTTAATTTTGTTTGACGAATAATTTTCGTCATAATTTTCGTCATAATTTTCGTCAATGACCTTTTTTCACTGACGAAAACGAGACGATAACTAAATAAAAACTAGTGATGGATGACAAAAACTATAACGAAAATCAACCGTCATTTTCGTCAACAAATAAAAACGAGGCGAAAATGTTAGGGAGGGACGAGATCCAGTCAGAACTGATGTTGTGTGTAACAGATCCGCACATTTGATTTGAACGTGTCAAACTTCAAAATAAGAGTCCCGGTGTATCTCCAGCTGGTTTATAATTAAAATTCACGCATTATATATTTGTTTTTGCTTACACAGTAAACTGTATTTAATTTCATTCCCATTTAATTCATAGTCAGGAGGAAAGACCAGCATTTGACACATATTAAATAAAGTATCAGGGTTATAATAGTTAACTAAAACCATTTAAAAAACTTTGTTACTTGAAATTAAATAAATGTTAACTGAAATTAAAAAAATAAATAAACAAACTTATTTGAAGCTTTAGCTTAACATGATATACTAACTAAAACAGAAATACAAAGTTATAAAAACTATATAGATGTTTTTTAAAATATACAAGAAAGTGAATTGAGCTCTCTTTCGTGTATTTTTAATGTCAAAAACAAAATGATGTTAAAATGTCAGTTCAAGTGACAGTAGGTTATGTAATGCTTAAATGCTTAATGTATTACAATTGAACTAAACTCATTCGATTTTAGGAGACTAAATCTACTGTAGATCTAGTCGACTAAAATCTTATGATATTTAGTCGGCTAAAACTAGACTAAAACTAAAAACAATTCAGGTGACTAAAATATGACTAAAACTAAACGGCATTTTAGTCAAAAGACTATGACTAAAACTAAATCAAAATATGCTGTCAAAATTAACACTGCTTTGTATCATGCCCCGTGCACATTTGTGATGACGTAAAAGCACCAGGGTTCAAGTTGAGTGTAAAATCAGACCAAAGCTGCGGAGGCGCAGGGAAGAATCACGCTTGGACCGCAGCAAACGTGCCCAGTATAAAACACCCTGAGAGTTGATTGACAGCTGTTAGGTGCGTTATTGGCAGCGCCGCCCCTCTGGTCACACCACCACATCAGCACCGAAAACATGGGGATTTTTTAGGCGATAATCGCACAAACTATTCAATATTCTTTAATTAAATCAACGAATTGAATATTCAAAAATCGTGACCCAATCCCTAAACCAGCCAATGTATTTTTGTCCCGCTCAACCTGTAAACGCATTAACCTGCTTTCTGTCGGCTTATTGAAGTGCATATTTTAATGTGTTCTCACATGGCGATTTCAAATTTTAGTCCATGTATATAGCAAATAACTTTCATAAAACATCATATTTATATTTAAAACAGGTTTCTTTTTTTAATTGCAAGCCAAAATAATCAGTGGCGAAAATTGTGAGTTACTCGATTCTGATTGCTGAAGTGTATTCTTTTTACAGAGAGAACATCCATCGAAATTAAAGCAGTACAATGAATGCGTCTTGAAAAGAAAGAACTTTTTTTTTAATGTTTTGCAACCTTTTTTAATTAACCGCAGGAAAACCTCTACAGAATGGTTGTCATAAATGTTACCAGATTATTGGGTGCTTTCTCAAATATTACATGGCTGTATTTTTGTGCTAGCAGTCAAAAATATTGAAATACTGTTGATGATCTCTTGTTTTTTTTGTTCTTACTGAGAATCATCCATAAGAGTAAGCTACATTTTTAATTTGCAGGGTATAAGGTGGAATAACATTCATAGCATACTACTCTCTACTCACTACTCTTGAGTACTTTCTTAAGCTTTTTACTCCTACTTTGAGTAGTATTTAGGACAGGTACTTTTACTCGCACTACATTTTTTGACAAGTAACAGTCCTTTTACTTGAGTATGCTTTTTCTGTACTCTTTCCACCGCTGGTGATTCCCAGTATCCACTCCGGTGCGGTGAATGAATGACAGCCACATGTACTCCTCAAAACATCAGATTCATCCACCCTGAGGAGCCGTGCCGATGCACAACCCACGTAAAGATGATAATTCTGCAAATAACTGCAATTGCCGGTTTCAAACAGAGATGGCGACAAAGAGGCAAAACGTACGGGTCTGCAGCTTTAAGCTCACTAGCTAATCCAAACCAAAGCCACTAGATAATAGTATTAACATTTATACCTTTAGATCTTGTAATTCTGCTTGGCAAGATCTCTTTGTATTGAAAAATACATGCATTGCTGTTCACAGTCTACATAGGAGGGTGAGAGAGTTTTTCCCCCGTCTGATCCAGTGCACAGATGATATGATTTTATCTCTGATCTGAGCAGCATACCTGTGCGTTTGAGTTTGTTTATAGTGGACTGCTGAAGTCAAACACTGAGGGAGCTTTGAAAACCTCTCAAGAGCTTTATTAGAGGCTTTGTTTTTCTGTACTCGGTGGAGACCGGGCAGATTTACCCGTGGCTGAGTATGTTGATATGCAGCCAATGAAACAGTGACCAGTCCAGTAGCATTATAACTGCCCACGCAATCTCTGTGGTTTGAGACTTTTTTCCTTCCTTTACAAACTTTTTACAAACATGAAGTCAAAATTGACCTTAACTTGAATAGGCTTACACATTCACATGGCAAAATTGGATTGTGATTTTTAGGTTATAAATGCTGTTTCATGTTACTTTTTGTCTGAGAAAGGATAGTGATGTTGTGAAGTTGATGGATATAATGAAATGCTTGCTGCTGTCACTAAACAAATATCATTGGAAATGGTCAAATCCGTTTTGGTTGATTGTATGGTTGTGTAAGAGATTAACTTTAAAAAGCAGAAATATATGCATATTTGGAACCCTTCGAACAGTTCTCCCGTGACATCAAAACACTGTTTAACTGTAGGAAACATTACTAGATAAGAATTTGGAAACCAAACAAACAACATTGACACACTTAGGATTAGTTGACAGATATGGGAAAGGACTTTGCAAACTAGAATGTTCATGTCTTGATTCAGTCTATAGCAACCTTTCATTTCCAAATAACTGAGGAAACCAAAGGAGCCCTCTTCAAACTTAAAACAAGCTACTTTTGTGCTCCAGTGTATGTGTTTGTGTGTGTGTGTGTGGCAATATATAACAATATAGGCTCTTAACAATAAAGGTTCTTTACTGGCGTTGCTTGAAATGGAATCTTATATGGAAAGGTTCCAAAGGTTCCATTATAAGCAATGCCAGTAAAGAACCTTTATATATACTGTGTGTGTGTGTGTGTGTGTGTGTGTGTGTGTGTGTGTGTGTGTGTGTGTGTGTGTGTGTGTGTGTGTGTGTGTGTGTGTGTGTGTGTGTGTGTGTGTGTGTGTGTGTGTGTGTGTGTGTGTGTGTGCGCGCCATTTATCCAGGACCCAGGACTAGACTTTTGTCCACTGTAGGGGACATTATATTTTAGTGAATTTCTCTGACAAGATACATCTTGTCCTGTAAAGAGCACATCCGGGGCTTTGCAGAGATACCAAATGTTGGGAGATTTCAACAGGACAACAACTTCTTCTTGGTCTTTAAAAACGGCTGACATTAATGTTTAGCACTCTTATGGAAATATGAAAATATTTTGGAATTATAATTTAAATCTGATTAATTTTCAAGTTGTTTGTTATAAGTCAACATCTCAGGAAAATGTTATGGGGTTCCTAATCAAAATATGACTTTCTGTTACAAAACAGGGCATTGATTTCATAATTGTCCACTGTAGTGGACGCCAGGACTTAAAGGGATAGTTCACCCAAAAATGAAAATTAGCCCATCAAGTCAGAGGGTGAGTAAGTTTTTTCAGACGAATAAAATCTGAGTTATATTAAAAATGTTCTGGCTAATCCAAGCTTTATAATAGCAGTAATAGTTGCTCTGTTTTTGAAGTCCATAAAAAATGCATCTGTCCATCACCGTGCTCCATGTAAAGGCCTTCTGAAGCGAATCAATGCGTTTGTGTAAGAAAAATAATGTCCTCGCGCCATCACTTCCGGCGAATAAGGTCAAAATACACTTTAAAAAAATAATTCATTGGATGAACATGATTTAATCATGCCACCTATATTCCATCTAAACAAACCAAGTTAAGTCAACCAACCCTTATCATGTTATTTGAACACAAAATAGATGTGTTGGTTAAACATGATATTAAAGTCCCTGTAAAGTCAAAACTAAACATGTGTTCTGAGTTTCTCACACCACAGATAAATGTGTTATTAACCACCCAGCCAAATTTGAATCATAAAAAAATCCGGGAAGTACATAAAATAGCTTATCTAAAACCTGAAAAAATGAGCAGCATTCTCTGCTCTCAAACGCTGGGGGTGTGTCCGCTGTCGGCGCCGAAACCACGCCCACTTGCGGGAAAGCGGCAGTAGCACACAAGACAACACTCACTGATCACGAGCCTCTATGATCACGACGCACCAGATGTCGGTGGGACGGGAGGATGACGGCCTGGGCGGGGGATAGTCGGTTCTCCAGCGGATTATCAGTGAATCCCAGTTGTCTCCGGTGAAAGTTTGTAAAACGATCCGGTGTAAAGTCACTGCAGAGGTAGGTGTCGTGATGATCCTCAGCTCTCTCCATCAAGGGTGCTGTTCACAAAATTAATCCACCTCTTCATCGTTTTTGTTTTGTAAGCTGTTATGCAAGTTGTTGACTATAGTAACTAACAGTACTTACAGTAACTCGCGATCGAACTGATGCGAATGTGCTCTAGTTATGAACGTGTTAGGGGAGGAGTCAGGCTCGGTGGCTCCAGTGCGTCATCGAGCCACCGTTTTAGCCCCGCCCAGAAAATCCTGAACACAGCAACGGAACGGTGAAAAACTGTTTAACGGTCTAACTTCTGAATTCAGTACTTCATAGTTCACAGTCTTTGTAATGTGTTTCAGCAATACATTTCTAACATTTATAATGTGTTTAGAAACAAATCTCAGAATTGCCTTTACAGGGACTTTAACATTTCCATTAAACTCATTTGCATCTTTTTTGAGTTACATAAGTTTAATTCAATACCATTTAGTTAAATCAGGTTAACATTCTTAATTTTGTCCAAAACTATTAAGTTTAATTATTCTAAAATGAATATTTAAAAAAAATACGGTTCAATTGATTATTTTTATTTAGTGAAATACTATTTTTCCAACATTTACATAACCTCTTACAAAATTTTATTGGCTAGCCAGATGGTTTTGTTACATTCATGGCATGCCCAAAGTAGATTTTTTTTAATATTAAAACAACTTGAATTGTTTTTAGCAGGTCCTCACCCCAAGCACATGCTCTACACTTCACCACAACGGTAACCTCCAAAAACACTAACATAACAAAAACTTTTAAATACCAACATAACAAAACATTAAGTATTACGAAGTCTCTCCATTTTCTCATGTGGTTAAAAATGCATCAAATAGCACTTTATTTAAACATTTACTCTCCGAATTCAGCCCCTTTGCAAAGCATGATGGGAAGTGAAAGTCTTGTTTGATTGGGTTACTTGATTGAAACATGCTATTTCAAAATGAAAACATCACGTTATGTCAAAGAGTAACAGTTTTAAGTCAGTTTAACATGAATCAATTACATTTGAGCCAGAAACCTGATATAATTGTGTTAAATCAAGATGAATTGCTTAAAAGTGAACAGCATCGAAAAATAATTTTACATGCAAAATACCGGCGCGATCATAGATATATACATAGATTTGTCATTAGTGCCTCATTAGTGCATCGGTCAAATGAGGCATCTACGTATATATATATATATATATATATATATATATATATATATATATATATATATATATATATATATATATATATATATATATATATATATATATATATATATATATATCTTTGATCGCGCCAGTATTTTGACCTTATTCGGTGGAAGTTATGGCGCTGGGAATACTAGATGACATTTGTCTGATAAGTGGTAAAAAAAAAACATAAATATTGTTGGGTTTCTCGCAGAAACCGATCGTTTCATGTCTTAAGACATCAATGTGTCGCCACGAGCCGCATGGTTTAATAAGGATTCATATGTCTATGTGTTTTTACTCTCATAGCTCTCATACTCTAAAATATCCCCATTGACATGCATTATACGACTATCACACTGCAACGGTTGGAGTTCAAAATCTTCATTTGTGTTCTACTGAAGAAACAAAGACACCTACATCTTGGATGCCCTGGTGGGAAGCAGATAAACATAACAATTTCGTTTTTGGGTGAAATATCCCTTTAAATCATGTTTATTAGGCATTCTGGGAGGCACAACAGGTGAATAAAGAAATAAATGACATATCAATATTCCTTTGAAATATTAGATATTATTATGAGAATGTTGCCAATTATTACTCCCATTATTACACTTCTATTTTCATTACATATTGCACCAAAAACACACTAATATGCAAATTAGATGCAGTGTATAGAGCATTGGACTGAATGGGAAAATCCAAGTATGGCCATTTTACCCACATATTGCATAAAGTAAAATGTTATATCAATTCATTTCATTATATCTTTCATAACATTGTTCAGAATCATCTTTAAACAAAGTTAGGTTAAAAAAATCCTGAAACCTAAAAATTGATTGTTGAATTAAAAATAAATCCCATTGTTTTTGCCTATACATGCAAGTTCGAGTCCTGGTGTCAACTACAGAGGACATATCATAACATATGAATAAAATATATTTTTTTAAAGCAAAAATAATAATTCTCCATTTGTTTCTTATGCTGTAAACAATGTAAAGACATGACTTTGTAGACATTGTAGATGCTGTAACTAGCATCTTTCTCTACTAGTATACATTCAAAAGTGCATTTGTTTTCCTGCAGCTAGATCAGATCATTATCACGTATCACAGAACAAACAGTATTTCAGTAGAAATCCCTGTAAAGACTTTTATCCAATGGACACAGTGGCTCCAGTAGAATTGCAATACGCAACACTTCCTTTCCTCTCGTTCCTCACCTGACTTTACCTCCTTTATGCCAGTGAAAGCATCCAGAAGCAACAAAAAGGCATTTAGTGTTTGCCTGCTCTCTCTTTGACTCAACAGTGACTCATTTAGGCAGACCGGGTTAAAGCTACTGAGAGGGACATTCATACACACGTGCTGGCGATATTAGAGCTAGGGGAGTGTGTTTGATAGGTTAACAGCAGTCATGGTGGTGAGTGTATTTCACAACCATCCCCTACCAAATCGGCCTCGCCAAATTCATCCCGATTTCTGTTTTTACAGCCCACACATCACACGACACCTCACACTCCAGCGAGGTTGTTTTCACTGTTTTTCTTTCTCTTGTCCATTGTAGAGTCGAGGTGTACATGCAAAGACTCTTTTCATTCCCAAACAGGACTTTAACTGCAGCTGGCAGCCAAAGGGTGTGTATGTGGAGAAATATGCTATGATTTGTTTGCTAGATTGTATGTGTTAAAACTTGAGTGGCCTTGTGTTGTTATCGTCTGAATGTTTAAGATTGTAAAGTTTGTGTGCATATTTTTGGTTTGTTTATGTGCTGGCGTGATGTCTCGCTAGAGGGGCAAAATAACTTTTGTATGTTTTATCCAACATGTTGATTACGAGAACTGGTTGTTTGCTTACCATCTAATCTATATATATCTATATCTATATAGGGCTTGACATTAACTTTTTGGCCCATGAGCTGCTGTGGCTAGTGGTTTTCTAAAGTTACTAGCCACTCAGCATTTTCACTGGCCACAATTTTGACATCGATACCATGGGGAAAAACTGCCACATAGATATTTTTAACATGATCTCAATATTTGGCAGCAGGAATATTAGGCTGCTGTCACTTTAAGATCTGACGCACGGATCCATTATACTGTTACACATGCGTTTTCTTTCTCAACTGTTTACATTCACTTAAAAGAACACACCGACTTTTTGGGACTTTAGCTTATTCACATTATCCCCCAGAGTTAGATAAGTCCTTACATACCATTCTCATCTCTGTGCATCCCATAACACTGTCTGACACACCCACCGCTAGCCTAGCTTAGCACAAAGACTGGAGGTTAATGGCTTCAGCTAGCCTACTGCTCAATATGTGACAAAATAACATCAACATTTTCCTATTTACATGTTGTGATGTGTACTAAAACCGACGGAAAATGAAAAGTAGTTGGAACTATACTCTCATTCCTGTGCAATGATCAAGGAACTTTGAGCCGTACCATGGGTGCAGCAATGGCTATAAAATAGGCTAACTTCCGTCAACATAACCAACGTGACGTCCTGCTTGCATAGAGAGCGTGCTGGGGACTATTTTCAGGTGCTGTGTAATATCATTGCGCCGCTGCACTCATGGGACGGCACAAATTCCTTGATTATTACGTAAGGTGACCAGATTTCGGAAATGGAAACCAGGGACATTTCCTATTTGAGTCGTCAAAATATCACTAACATTTCATTTGTTATTATCTTTTAATTAAAAAACAGGGACAATACATTTTTTAATGATTATTCTGTGGAAAATTAGGTTTGGAAGCGTTTCAGATATCAGATATTCAGATTTCAGTATCGATATGTACACTCACCTAAAGGATCATTAGGAACACCATACTAATACTGTGTTTGACCCCCCTTTTGCCTTCAGAACTGCCTTAATTCTACGTGGCATTGATTCAACAAGGTGCTGAAAGCATTCTTTAGAAATGTTGGCCCATATTGATAGGATAGCATCTTGCAGTTGATGGAGATTTGTGGGATGCACATCCAGGGCACGAAGCTCCCGTTCCACCACATCCCAAAGATGCTCTATTGGGTTGAGATCTGGTGACTGTGGGGGCCATTTTAGTACAGTGAACTCATTGTCATGTTCAGGAAACCAATTTGAAATGATTCGAGCTCTGTGACATGGTGCATTATCCTGCTGGAAGTAGCCATCAGAGGATGGGTACATGGTGGTCATAAAGGGATGGACATGGTCAGAAACAATACTCAGGTAGGCCGTGGCATTTAAACAATGCCCAATATGCACTAAGGGGCCTAAGGTGTGCCAAGAAAACATCCCCCACACCATTACACCACCATCACCAGCCTGCACAGTGGTAACAAGGCATGATGGATCCATGTTCTCATTCTGTTTATGCCAAATTCTGACTCTACCATCTGAATGTCTCAACAGAAATCGAGACTCATCAGACCAGGCAACATTTTTCCAGTCTTCAACTGTCCAATTTTGGTGAGCTCGTGCAAATTGTAGCCTCTTTTTCCTATTTGTAGTGGAGATGAGTGGTACCCGGTGGGGTCTTCTGCTGTTGTAGCCCATCCGCCTCAAGGTTGTGCGTGTTGTGGCTTCACAAATGCTTTGCTGCATACCTCGGTTGTAACGAGTGGTTATTTCAGTCAAAGTTGCTCTTCTATCAGCTTGAATCAGTCGGTCCATTCTCCTCTGACCTCTAGCATCAACAAGGCATTTCCGCCCACAGGACTGCCGCATACTGGATGTTTTTCCCTTTTCACACCATTCTTTGTAAACCCTAGAAATGGTTGTGCGTGAAAATCCCAGTAACTGAGCAGATTGTGAAATACTCAGACCGGCCCGTCTGGCACCAACAACCATGCCACGCTCAAAATTGCTTAAATCACCTTTCTTTCCCATTCTGACATTCAGTTTGGAGTTCAGGAGATTGTCTTGACCAGGACCACACCCCTAAATGCATTGAAGCAACTGCTATGTGATTGGTTGATTAGATAATTGCATTAATGAGAAATTGAACAGGTGTTCCTAATAATCCTTTAGGTGAGTGTATAATAATTTTTGTCAACACTATATTGCACTTATATATTGTCGCCGGTTTGTGGTTTGTCCCTCCTCGGACACTGTTGGTAAATTCTCAGCACTGCTGACCGGTAGTAACACAGAAGCCTTGCCGGTTTTAGAGATACTCTGATGCCTTGCCATAACAATTTAGCCCTTGTCAAATTCGCTCAGATCTTTATTCCTGCCCATTCCCTGCATCAACACGTTCCCTGTATCTAAATTATGAGAACTGATCGCTTGCTTACAAAACAAATCTACCCAGATATTATATATATATATATATATATATATATATATATATATATATATATATATATATATATATATATATATATATATATATAAATAATTAATCATATCATTAATTGAAATATTGCATGTATTTATTTTATTGCAGTATCTTATAGGAATGATTTAGAAACCAAAGTCTTGCTAAGATTGCAATAGCATCAATGTTGACCATATTTGTGGTTTGGTGTTTACTGAACCATAATTATTCAACTTGATTAGACTTTTCCAAGCCAAACTGATAAAATGGGCCAGAAACCTGCTAAAACCCCACTCAGAACTCCTTCACAACTTTCAACCACATTTTTGGTGTATCTCTCTGCTCTTTGGTTTCCAGTATGCATGTTTTTCAGATGGCAGGGTCATTGTGGTCACAGCTCCTCTGCAGCAGGTCCAGGTATGGCTGGTATTTGCGTACGGTCGTGTTCTGCACTCAGACAGTCCCGCTTTGGCAGGATCTGTGTTTGGTTTGGACGGCAGGAGCAGCTTCTCTAAAGCGGGTGATAATGGAGATGTTTGCTCAGGCTTCCATTTTTCTACTAAGCCGTCTCCAAAACCAACATAACCCTGGAAAAAAATATACTAACCACTCACTACCAGTGATACACTCCCTCTAGGGGAGGAAATGGACATTTGGTGAATGGTTGGGAAAGCTGCACTTGTAGTGGAGACCTCAAGTGGGATATCTTTCTGGCGGGAAGGCTCCTCAAACATCTGGGTCAGAATGTATGGGATCTCAAAGCAACCGTCTTAAATTAGCAGGGCCGAATGAGGATGAGGTAAAAGGGATTTAAAGATGAAATGATGTTCACAACCCATTGTTTTACATAATATGATGGAATTTAAAATTACATGGGGGATATGAGGATAGCGACTGGGATGTTGGATGGTGAAGGTCAAGCTCACTATGAGCTTTTCCACCTATATCAGTAATAATGTTTTTTCTTTTATTATTTTCTGTTATTGCTATTATGATAATGAGCACTAATGAATTGTCCACAGAGACCAGGAATATTCAGGTATTTATTTTATTTTATTTTATTTTTTATTTTATTTTATATTTTACTTTTTATTTTATTTAATTGTTTTTTTTAATTAACTATTTTATTTATCTAATTTTTTTAATGCTATATTTTATAAAGAGTTAACATTACTAGTTTCCTTGTCAGTGGGGTCCAATAGTGTTCAAAAATCATAGCTCTTGTATTCCACAGAAGAAAGAAATGACAACAGGTTTGGAATGACATGAGGTTGAAAGAATAAAAATATGAACAAAAATAAAAAAAAAATGATTTCCCATTGACTTTAAAGCCTTGATGTGTTTGCATAACCTCCTCAGTGCTTTTTAAGGAGGAAGAAAATCATCTAATTTTGCTTTAAGAACCAAGGATGACTTTGTTTTTATCATAGTTAATGTCTATAACCAAAATACTGATCTGAATAACTGATCATGATAATCGTGATAAGTTGCTTCAACCTTTTTTTATAAGACTTTAAGTTAATTCCATCACAGTTCAAAATCCAGGCGCTAACCCCGCTGTCATTTAGCTCGAACAAGACTCCTCGCATTCAGACCGTCTTCATTGCCTTTAAATAGTTTATCTCCCCTCGCCTGTTTCTCTTCTCGGCTTAAATGGTTTAGGTTAATTTAATTCCACTTGACTACTGCTGTCAGATTGTTACACGTCCTTACTTTGTCCTTGTGAACATAGGTACTCTACTGTTTCTTCTCATGTATAACATTGATAAATTGAGCTAATGTCTTACCTGAAGATACCCTTAATCACGTTTGTCTCGATTCTCTTCATCGTGACTCAGGGTCAGGGCTCTTTTGTAAGGATATGACCCCATGGCCAAATGAGCATCTGGATTGCTTCATTAATCACATTTTTCACACAAGTCATGCAAATAAAGCATTAATAGCTAATGACTTTTATTAAATGGTGACTAGAGCAACACTAGTATTCAATGAATTATTTTATTTAGTAAATAATACATTTTAATGAAAGAGTGTATGGCGTTTGCTCACCATCCACAATGATAATGGTTTCTGGGTGTATATTATATAATATATTGTATATTATATTATATTATATTATATTATATTATATTATATTATATTAATTATATTGTATTATATTAATTATATTATATATTTTTTTTATTTTTTATATAGAACACACATTACTATGTTTACATTATATATGTATTTATTTAAAATATTTATATGTTTTTATATATTTAAAGCAGCACTAGGTAACTTTTCAACCTTCATAATATATTTTCAAGACTCTTGTGATGATACATCGACTTACAATAGGTTGAATGGCTCGTCTGCCATAGCCTGACGGGGTCTGTGTCGTTTTTAATCGTACTTTTAAACTTCAGGTTTCGGGTAGTAACCCGAGAAAAAAAAGAACTACAAAATTCGACTGCTTTACGGCATATACGTCACTTCCACCATCACCCCCACTTCCTTAAATTCGGACGTGCGAGGGTAAGCCTATGTGTAAACGGCGTGTACAAGTTTGGTAGGGGCTACATTCTCGCAAGAAAATACATAAGACGTACAAAATCATATTTTAGGATACTGTAACGCGTGTGTCCGGGTGAAACATACGGATAGCTCCTCAACGCAACTGGAGTCGATGCAAACACGGAGGCGATTGACATCAAATAGCCCGCACTTTATTCCCCGCAGAACCCCCACAAGAGTCCGGCACAAACTCCACTTCCGTCCACAGCATTACCCAACAAAACAAAAATAAATGAATGTTTGCAACAGAAGACAGAAAATAATCCGCACACATGGGAGCTCGAGGCGCAGTGTTCTCACACACACACACACACGCACGCACGCACGCACGCACGCACGCACGCACACACACACACACACACACACACACACACACACACACACACACACACACACACACACACACACACACACACAGAACGCGCTCCAACCGGGGCGAACGCTCTTAAAGGGGCCAACCTATTTTCCTACTCGTTACAATACCTAACATGTCTGTGATATTTGTTTATTTGTCTTGCCTCAAGCTATAATGCAAATCGACTTTTCAAATGTGAAGATTCATCTATGGTAGCTTGATATTATATTGACGATATATGGTTATTACCTACCACTCAAACATTGAATTGAAGTATCATATAGATTCTGTAAAACGGTAAACAATAGACTAGACTACTATAATGACGCTGGCTTGTAAACGTGAGCATTGCGATCATTTGGCGTTTGAAAAAAAAATAAAACCCATGAAATGATATTCATATGACATGCTGAAACATATGCCACTGTACCTGGGATGAAGACATTTCAAGCAGAACACCTGCATGTGAACTCCTCCTGCAGTGTTCAGGGCTATCATAGTTGTCATGTCAACAAATGCACGTGCTATATGCATCCCCTAATGTAGGATGACAGAGTTTACGACAGTAGTAGAGGACAATACTGTTTCCCAACTGTAGGGGGAGCCCGAGAGCAAAAGTTACCTAGTGCTGCTTTAAAATATGCTTTTAAAAAGAAAATATTATTATTATTTAAAATATTTAGGTATATTAAGCTTTATTTATTTATTTTCATACAGAACACATTCACATTACTAGTTTCAGCATTTTAAACATGGCTTTAAATGCCGCTCCATCTGAAAGCAGGTGATGGCGATTTACTACTAATCAAGGAACCGGCTTTACTGACGAGATGCGCTTAACAATGTCATGCGATATATATCGCCCAGCCCTATATTGAAAACAGTTGTGCACCTTTTTTTCAGGATTATTTAATGAAAAGAAAGTTAAAAAGAACAGCATTTATCTGAAATATAAAGCTTTTGCAACATTATAAATGTCTATACTTTATCAATTTAATGCATCCTTGCTGAATACATTTATTAATTTCTTTGAATTAATCATAAATTGATCTTTATTACATTTAAATTGATCACAGGAATAAATTACATTTTAAAATATACTCAAATAGAAAACAGTTACTTAACATTTTAGTAATATTTCACAATATTACAGCTTTTTTTGTATTTTTAATAACATAAATGCAGCCTTGGTGAGCAGAAGAGACTTCTTAAAAAATAATTAAAATAGTACAGTTTCCAAACGTTTGACTGGTATAGCGTATGTGTGTGTGTGTGTGTATATATAACAGAACTATATACAATATTAGGGCTGTTTTCTTTTAGGTATTTGTGCTCTCGTCCCCACCTTTCTGAATAGATTTCAGAAAGGAAATCTATTCTTCTCCATTTACCTGACATTTTATAATGCTGCTTGTTCATCCACGGACAACCGATGCTTCTACTACAACCATAACTCATGTGATGCACACGTGCAACAGCGGTTGTTGCCAAGTATTCATTCCCGGGGGATCAATACAAACTAATAAACGGTTCCATTTTCATATTGCTTTGCCTGATTTGCTAAATTTTTGTTGCAGCAGCGGTACATTATAAAAGTATCCCAAAAAAACGAAACCCGCGGCTCTGTAATTTTTCCCGCAACTCCTTTTTTAAAATAGCCCAATTGTGTGGGAAAACCGCGACCCTGGCAACTATGGGCGTGGAGGGGGATGAGGGGAAACTGACTGACAACAACACAGCAATGGCTTCCTGCAAACATGCTGATTGGTTGAGCTCACGCAGGATCGTTCTGCGTTCAGTAAATATCAGTCTTGCTCTTTTTGTCTGATGGCGCGCATTTGTCTAAGCCATCTCACGGTCAATGTCCGTAATAGCTGATAACATATGTTGTCTTATTTTAAATCTAGCTTTACGAGCTCTCAGAATACGCTTTAGTATCAGTGCTCGTCTCTTTTCCGCCGTTTTGTTAATGACCTCTTTAGTAAACCAATACATAACCAGCAAAAGCAGCGCTGCTTGAGTCACGCGCAGTCCTACATCACCGGACTAATTTGCCTAATCTTCTCTGTACTTTAGACCGCAGTGGAAACGCAGACAGTAGCAGGTTTGGGGGAAGAAAAAGTTCCTGTAAAAAAAGTTCCTGGTGCAAATTGTTCCGGGTAATTTCGGTGGAAGCGGGGTGTTACGTCCGGAACTCAAGAAATGGTCGGATTCAATTGCAAGTAAAAGATGTTTATTTTGAGTGTGACAAGAAGGTCTGGACACAGCGAAGATCCTCCAGGAAGAGACACTTGGCGGCACAGGGACTCTGTGGACAGCAGCGATCTCCCGTGAGGTGAAGTGGTGAAGACGGAGATGGTGACACATCCACAGGAATCGGTGAAACACGAAGATCAAGGAGCACGGAGAACAACGGGGTGAGGAACAGGAGGGCAGGCAGGAAACAAACCGGACAACATCCAACATACGCACGCACAACTCATTCAATCAACCCACACACACACATTCACTCATGCGCCCACGTAAAACGTACGAGAGTGAGATAGTGAATTCATGAACCGTGACAGTACCCCTCCCCCTAGGAGCGCCTCCTGGCGCTCCCAGAAGAACTTACCTGTTGCTTGTAATCGTCAATAAGGGAGTGATCCAGAATGTCCCTAGCAGGAACCCAACTTCTCTCCTCCGGACCGTAACCCTCCCAGTCCACCAGGTACTGGAATCCGCGTCCCCTCCGTCTCGAGTCCAGAATACGGTTGACCGAATACGTAGGTTCCCCATCTACGAGACGCGGCGGTGGGGGAACCGGGACCGGCGGATTAAGGTGAGAATGAAAAACAGGCTTTAATTTGGATACGTGAAAGGCGGGGTGAATTCTCCTGTACGCTGGAGGAAGTTTGAGGCGGACTGCCACCGGACTAATGATCTTGGTGACAGTGAAAGGGCCAATAAATTTAGGAGCAAGTTTATTAGATACGGAGCGGAGCGGAATATTTCTGGTAGAAAGCCACACTTTTTGACCCACGACGTATACGGGAGGCTTAGACCGGTGGCGATCGGCTTTAGCCTTGGTGCGCGCCCCCACTTGGAGCAGAGTCTCCCGGGCTCTGGTCCATGTGCGGTGACACCTCTGGACAAAGGCGTGGGCGGAGGGGACCGCGACTTCGGAATCCAGACTCGGAAAAATAGGTGGCTGGTACCCTATACTACACTGGAACGGAGAGAGGCCCGTAGATGACACTGGTAGTGAATTATGAGCGTACTCAACCATAGACAGCTGTTGGCTCCAGGAAGAAGGATTCTTGGATACCAAACATCGTAACACTCTCTCCAAATCTTGATTGGCACGTTCAGTCTGACCATTACTCTGGGGGTGATAACCCGAAGACAAACTAACCGTAGCTCCTAGTAATTTACAGAATTCTCGCCAAAATTTGGACACGAATTGGGGACCCCTGTCAGAAACCACGTCCATCGGGAGGCCATGTAACCGAAAGACGTGGTCAATGACAGACACCGCTGTCTCCTTGGCTGAGGGCAATTTGGGCAAGGGAATGAAATGTGCTGCCTTCGAGAATCGGTCCACTACGGTTAAAACAACCGTCATGCCATTAGAGGGCGGGAGGGCGGTGACAAAATCTAGCGCGATGTGGGACCAAGGTCTCGAAGGCACCGGCAGCGGATGGAGTAACCCGTCAGGAGATCGGTTAGACGTCTTACCAATCGCACAAACTGAACATGCCAATACAAAACTGCGGACGTCACGAGCCATTAATGGCCACCAGAATCGTTGCTTTATCAAACCCCTAGTCCGGTTTACTCCTGGATGGCAAGCAATGTTGGAGCAGTGACCCCATTGAATAACTTCGGACCGTAACTCCTCCGGCACAAACAATCGGCTCGGTGGACCGCCGGGCGGAGGCGTTACCCCTTCTAAGGCCGATCTGACCTTCGATTCGACCTCCCATGTGAGTGTGGAGACCACTAGTCTCTCCGGCAAAATACACTCGGGAGTAATCGGGCGTTCGGATGGATCAAAAATGCGAGATAAAGAATCGGGTTTGATGTTTTTGGACCCGGGGCGGTACGAGAGTAAAAAGTCAAAACGACCGAAAAAAAGAGCCCACCGAGCCTGCCTGGAATTGAGTCTTTTCGCAGTTCTAATATACTCCAAGTTCTTGTGATCAGTCCAAACGATAAAAGGTACCCCCGACCCTTCTAACCAATGACGCCACTCCTCCAACGCTAACTTGACGGCCAGCAACTCTCTATTACCAATGTCATAATTACATTCGGCAGAAGATAAACGGTGGGACAAAAACGCGCAAGGGTGCATCTTGTCATCTGAGAGAGAGCGTTGCGATAGAACTGCACCTACCCCCACCTCTGATGCGTCGACCTCTACCACGAACTGACGTGATGGATCAGGGGCGATAAGGATGGGGGCCGAAACAAAGCGGCCTTTCAGTTTGGTAAATGCAGCTTCTGCTGCATCAGACCACCTGAACGTAGTTCTGGGAGAGGTCAAGGCGGTCAGAGGCGCGGCTAGTTGGCTGTAGTTGCGAATGAAACGCCGATAGAAGTTGGCGAACCCCAGAAACCTCTGCAGGGCCTTACGGGAATCTGGACTTGGCCACTCTACCACAGCCTTAACCTTGTCAGGGTCCATACGCATTCCCTCAGACGAGACGATGTATCCTAGGAAAGGAACAGACTGTGCATGAAAAACGCATTTCTCCGCCTTGACAAAAAGCCCATTCTCTAGCAACCTCTGAAGCACTCGTCTGACGTGCTGAACGTGTTCCTGGAGAGATGAAGAAAAAATCAATATGTCGTCCAGGTAGACATATATGAACTGGTCGACCATATCTCTCAGCACGTCATTGACGAGTGCCTGGAAGACCGCTGGGGAGTTGGATAGCCCGAACGGCATCACCAAATATTCAAAGTGCCCCCTGGGGGTGTTAAAAGCGGTCTTCCACTCATCCCCCTTCCTGATGCGAACCAAATGATAAGCGTTACGTAAGTCCAGTTTTGTGAAAACAGATGCTCCCTGCAACCTCTCAAAGGCTGAAGACATCAGCGGCAAAGGATAAGTATTCTTTACCGTGATGTTATTCAGCCCTCGGTAATCAATGCAAGGTCGCAGTGAACCATCCTTCTTTCCCACAAAAAAGAACCCCGCCCCCGCTGGAGAAGAGGAAGGTCGGATGAATCTGGAGGCTAGAGAATCAGAAATGTATTTCTCCATGACCTCCCTCTCAGGAATAGAAAGAGAGTAAAGCTTGCCCTTAGGCGGAGACTTACCTGGGAGTAAATCTATAGCACAGTCATAGGGACGATGCGGAGGAAGAGAAGCAGCGCGGGACTTACTGAACACCTCCTTCAGGTCCTGGTACTGGGGGGGCACGTTAGACAAATTCATCACCTCACTCTGAAAAACAGGACGAGACACAGACGAAACGGCAGACACCAGACAACACTCATAACACTTATTACTCCAGGTGGAAACTGAATTATGTCCCCAGTCGATCCTAGGGCTGTGCTGGACCAGCCAAGGATGACCGAGGACAACGGGAGCCAGGGGTGAGTCCAAGAGAAGAAATGAAATGAGTTCCGTGTGGTTGCCAGATGTAATGAGTGTCAATGGTTGTGTGGTGAATGTAATACTGGGAAGTTCTTGTCCGTTAAGTGCGTTGACCTTGATACTGTCCTGAAGTGTAGTGATGGGTATACCCAGAGTGCGTGCCAGTGAAAAATCCATAAAATTACCCTCTGCTCCGGAATCCAAAAGTGCCTGACAGACGTGTGACTGGGCTGCCCACAGCAGTCTTACCGGAAGGCGAGTAGAGGATGAGGTCTTCTCCACGGAGATCCCGCCCGACAGTAGCCTCTGGTTTACCGCCGGGCATGGTCTTTTACCGGGCATCTCTCCAGGTAATGTCCTGTACCACCGCAGTAGAGGCAAAGACCATGGGATCTCCGTCTCTCTCTCTCCTCCCGGGAAAGCCGAGCCCGACCCACCTGCATGGGCTCCAGATCAGCACTGGAACTGACCGCACCCCATCTGTTGGTTTGAGAGCACTCGACATTGGCGGCTTGAGCCCCTCCTCTCGACGACTGCTCCAGGCGACTGAGGCGACTATCCACCCTCAATGTCAGCTCGATAAGACCGTCGAGTCTCTCAGGAAGGTCCAGGGTGTAGATCTCTCTTTGGATGCGGTCAGCCAGCCCATGCAGGAACATGTCCCGCTGTGCCTCCTCGTTCCAATGGCACTCAGCGGCGAGGGTGCGGAACTCAATAGAATAGTCTGAGACCGAGCGGTTGTCCTGACGAAGATCGGCCAGCTGACGTGCTGCCTCTCTCCCCGCCACCACTCGGTCAAACACTCGCTTCATCTCTTCTGAGAGTGCCAGGAACGAGGAACAGCAGGGTTGACGATTCTCCCACACCGCCGCTCCCCACAGCGCCGCCCGTCCGGAAAGCAGAGTTAACACGAAAGCCACCTTCGCCTCCTCTGTGTGAAAAGTCTGTGGTTGGAGCGAAAAAATCATAGAACACTTGGTCAGGAAAGGTCTACAGAAATTCGGCTCACCGCTGTAGCACTCAGGACTGGGTAGGCGTGGCTCGGGATGCCGGATCGGCTCTGCAGGTGTGGGGGGAAACGGCGGTGGGTTGGGCACAGCAGGACTGGCGAGTTGTTCGATCCTTTGGGTCAGCTCGGACACCTGTGCCACCAAGGTCTTAACCGCGTGTCCCGTGATGTTCAGATTCTCTTCCTGTTGATCCATCCTCGCAACACTTTGCGTCAGAAACTCACTCAGGTCCGATGAACTTGCTGAATCCATGTTAGGGTCAGAGCGTTCTGTTACGTCCGGAACTCAAGAAATGGTCGGATTCAATTGCAAGTAAAAGATGTTTATTTTGAGTGTGACAAGAAGGTCTGGACACAGCGAAGATCCTCCAGGAAGAGACACTTGGCGGCACAGGGACTCTGTGGACAGCAGCGATCTCCCGTGAGGTGAAGTGGTGAAGACGGAGATGGTGACACATCCACAGGAATCGGTGAAACACGAAGATCAAGGAGCACGGAGAACAACGGGGTGAGGAACAGGAGGGCAGGCAGGAAACAAACCGGACAACATCCAACATACGCACGCACAACTCATTCAATCAACCCACACACACACATTCACTCATGCGCCCACGTAAAACGTACGAGAGTGAGATAGTGAATTCATGAACCGTGACACGGGGCTTATGATGCTCAACACTCATAAGGCTGTTAAAATCTCAAAAAATTGGTTTAGGGTTTCATGACCCTTTAAATAACACAAATATACTTTATGTATTTAATCTCACTTTATTAACCAATGTCTTTGCTGCTGACCTTCGATGATCCAATTCAGCACAATTTTCAGTAACACAATATTGTAACACATTACTTTTAAAAGTAACTTTCCCCAACACTGATTGTTGCTTTGCAAAATTTCTAAAATGTAAAACAGGACTGCGCACTAACTTGCAATGAATTGGCCAAGCATTCACATCTGAATTTGCATTCTCGCATACAGTATAGCTCTCTCCTTACTGTGCTCTGGGTGTCTTAATACAGGTTCAAACTGTCACTCTCGCCCCCTGGGTCTCAGCAGTATCTCATGTCACTGGTAGCTTTTCTTGTGGTCTGAGGCCATTCAGATGAACTGAATCAAGCCAATAAGAGTCATCTTTATGTTTCTCAACATCGAAGATGGCCAGGTGGCACAAGAAACGCTTTGAACTCTGTCTAAATGCACCTCCGTGTAACAATGAGGGGCCTCCCTTGGAGCTCTGGACTCTTTCAGCACGGATTAGGCCGTCCCGGTACAAGCGGCGAATCACAGAATGACGTTATAAATGGACAAGGAGATTGGCACGACCGAAGTGGCATTGTGACAGGCGGCATGTCTAGCCTCACAGTGAGCCGAAGTAAAAGAAAGGAGAATAGACACTATTGTCTCCTCGCTCTTCTATTGCCTTTGTGGGCCTGTGTTTTTAGGGAGAAAAAAAAATGGAAACGAGCTCAAGGCTTTTGGAAGGTGACACTAAAGCTCGCAGCATGTCTGGGCACAGCACTCCTTGTTTGCTCGTCTGTGTGAGTCAGAAGTGCACCATATTTTCTGTTTGTGTCATATACTTGTGTACCACAACATCGTATATTTGTGCATGTGGTTTGTATGAGTCATGAGGTGAGTCATGTGTTTGGTACTCAAATAGGCATTTCAGTCAAATGTGACATTAACTCCAAGAAAACATTTCAAACATGTTATATGTTGTAGTTTGGATGCACTTGGCACATTTGTTGTTAAAAACTTTTTTTTTTTCATTTTTCTAACATGGAATAATGATATCATATGGTAATTCTGTTTTATATACCATGCATACCATTTTATTTTATTTTATTTTATTTTATTTTATTTTATTTTATTTTATTTTATTATTTTATTTTATTTTATTTTATTTTATTTTATTTTATTTTATTTTATTTTATTTTATTTTATTTTATTTTATTTTTTATTTAATTTTATTTTATTTTATTTTATTTTATTTTATTTTATTATTTAATTTAATTTAATTTAATTTAATCTATTTATTTATTTATTTATCTTATGCATTTTATTTTATTTATCTTATTTTTTAATTTTTAATTTATTATATATATATATATATATATAATAACAATTATTATTATTTTTATTTTTGTATTTTTTTTATTGCATAAATACTTTTTTTCCTATTATTTGGGAATCTGGTGGATGAAGTCAAAGGTTCTACATCTTCTTTGAACTTGATCAACATAAACCAAATGATATGATTTTACAGTCAAGTTGTATCGTACCACTGAGACCATGCCATGTAATGTCCAGAACCCATGGCATTACCATGGTGCCACAGTGTGCATGCAAACTCCTACAGTTGTAATCACTTGCATCCACACAAGTAGATTTATGGATTTGTCTGTGCTTTGATTAGTATGAGCAATGTGTTTCATATGGGGGAGATTTTCTACTTCATTTTTCAAACATGTTTTAACAACACTTCCACAATACTGTTATTTTTCCCAGCGACCCGACTGTAAGCACAAGTTGTCAGAAATTAAGCTGTCGCACGAGGCCCATCTCGCTGATCGAATTTCACAGCAGTATCGCCGCACAATCACGCCATTGATAGCTGTGAATTCCCCTCCCATCAGATGTCAAACCAAACAAGTATGAGACTAATTCACTCCTTTAACTCTTTTACTCCATTTATTCATTACAACATGCTCATTTTGGTTTTTAAAGCACCATGAGGTGTGAGATCTGTGGGAAAGAAGTACCACAAACTGGTTAATGGAGAAGCAAAAATGTGAAATGGAAAAATTTAGGATATGTAATATAATATACTTAAGGTGTAGTTTCTGTAACACTAGTGGCACCTAGCAGAATTACAAAAATAAAACATATTTTCAAACAACCTTTCAAATACCACCTCGTCTACCTCAAACATGACAAATACAGCTCTTACATGTGCTTGTGAAGGAGTCAGACAGGTACAGTCTTAACGCTCTAACAAGGAGGCTAAAGGCTGCAACCCCTAGCATCAGTCGCTAGAGTGTAGAGGAGTGAGGTTTACTCACACAGCAACTACTAGTTGACCTCCGTTACACTCACCCCCCTAAACCTCAGTCCCATCCGGGTCACGGCACCAATGTAACCCCTCCTGTTCGAACCACCCGCTCGAAGCGGGACTCGAACCCGGATCATCCGGCATGAGAGTCGGACGCTCTAACAAGGAGTCTAAAGGCTGCAACCCCTAGTGTCAGTCGCTAGAGCGTCTCTTGAGATCAGAGGAGTGAGGTTTACTCGCACAGCGACTACTAGTTGGCCTCCGTTACACTCACCCCCCACCTCACTCCCATCCGGTTCACGGCACCAATGTAACCTGTAACCCTCCTGTTAAAACCGCCCGCTCCAAGCGGGACTCGAACCCGGGTCTGCTGGCATGAGAGTCAGACGCTCATTATGAGGCTGAGTAAACATTATAAACTGGTAAATTTGTCTTTCTAATCAGGTTCATGATAATTTTGTTTGTTATTGAAGCCTCCACTGTAGTGCGTAGCATCACAATGCCCTGTTCACTTTTTAAATTTTGAAGGTCTAAATGCAGTGAATTTTGGCTTGCACTTCTGTAACCGAAGCTGAATGTCTTTTTCTCATGTAACACATCAGTCCTCGACCTCACGACGCTACACTCACAGGGCGCTAATTGATGCCACACCGCTGATCTGTCATGATGGGAGAAAATCAATACCGACAATGATTTGATGCGATCATGTTTGGGCAGGCGTGACTAACACTCTTAAAAGCCCACTGAAGTGCCTTGGAACATATTGCCTTGGATTATTTCCCTCAAACGGCTCAGGCTGTTAGCAGCTCCTCCCCTTTTTTGAAACAGCCAATAGCGTTCTGTTATTACCACAGTTTGACTAGAGCCTTTCTGTTTTTTTAATGCCAGGTTCCTCCGAATCTAACCGTATCTCCTCCATTTCTCCTTGAAATACAGCATTCTGTGCAGCATTTAAATGGGTCCGATATGTTTTGTTGTCTGCGCCGATTCGCGCATATGATCTGCGCTGCGCTCTCGTGTATGTAGTCAACGGCTCTGCTCTAGACTAAGTGTGTGCGCTGCTGCGGTGCGTGAAACTATCGTGAACCCAGACTTCATTCGCCTCAATTGAAAACATATTTACACTGTCTGAATCGTTTCCTATCGCATATATAGTGCGCTATGTGCCATTCACCATGTAGAAAATAGTAAATGCGTGAATAACTGACCGTTTTCAGACGCAGTTCAGGTACTATTTATAAAGCAGGGGGCGGGACTTCAGATTCTAGAGCGCATTTGATTGGACAGAAGATTTGATGAGAAGGTGAAGTCTGCGATGATATCATCAAAATCTGTAATTCGTTTTAACGGAAGTGAGAGACTGTAAGTTTTGAATGCTTATATCTCCTAAATGCTAATTTTGTCATTGTTTTGGAACACACCAGCTTATTCATAACCTTAAGGCTAAGATAATCATACTAAAAGCTAAACTTTATTTCAGTGGGCCTTTAAAAATAAAGGGAGTTTTTGCAGTGATGCCATAGAAGAACCATTTTGGGTTCCCAAAAGATCCTTTCAGTGAAGAGCATGCTAATAATCTAAAGAACCCTTTTCTACTCTACAGAACCTTTTGTGAAATGTGAAGGTTTCATGGATGTACATTTGTTGACATTGAAGAACCTTTATTTAAGTGTGTGGAGGTTCTTTCTCAGCCAGAATGGCCCTTTGGTGTCTGTTATACAGCAGTGGCCAAAAGTGATTCTTTAGCTCTATTCGGACGGTAATTGTTTCTCACGTGGAAGTCCGTAAAATAGATTTGCATGCCACCTCAGTGATAAACTCATGCATTCGGATGGTGATTTATTCACAGTGGAGGGGAGAGTTTTGTGATCCTGGGAACACGCTGCTCACATGGTAAATAAAATGTCATATGCTTGGTATAATAAGAATAAATGCATATTTAATTTAATAATAGGAAAATAATATCCTAATTATCATTTCATTATTTAAGTCTGTTTAAAAATAGGAAGATATATAGTCGCACATTGTAAAATGGTTTTCTGCATTCTGTATTTGATCTCAAAATAAAGGATGTCATTTTATTCCACATGGAAATGAGCAGGCATAAGTGAATACAGCCTCTTATTTACATGAGGTGGACATAAAGCTGCGGTTATTTTAACATATATAATTGCTGCTGTAATAAATCAAATGTTTACGTGATTTTCTTCTTTTTATTTTTTGACTGTTAAGCAGGGATTTTTGAAGGTATTGCTTTTGTAAATACTTGCCAGCATTTCAGTAATAAAAGTCTAGATCTTTAAAATGCATCCAAATTACAGTGAAGCACAACCGTACGGTGCTCTGCAGTGGTCAAAAAGGATATAAACCAAGCGGCAACCTCCCGCAGTTTCTCTTGAAGCCAATGCGGAAGTGACTTGAACTGCAGTTCATCGACTGGCCACTAGGGACAGACTCCAGAAGGAGCAGAATCTCATTGAGCTCATGTTAAAATGGCCAACTTCACAGCAGATTAAAACATGTTTACAGTCTGGGACAAATTGTGGTTTTGGTCTATACGGCTAATTTTGCCCTTCATGACGACTGTGAGTGGGGTGAATTATTTTATAACTCATTCGTTTACATTATATAAAGCATTAAAGTTCTGCATAATTAAGGGCGTGGCCACTTCGAGTGGCAGGTGGATAGCCATTTATCTGCTGTCTGTTAGTCGTCACGTCACTTCAGCTCCGCCCACGTCCCGCCTCTTTGCCCATTTTCTGTTATCCGGGAGTGATGGCAACGGCCATCTCGTCGATACTTTGCGCTTCAGAACGGCTCATCAGAATCCTATGGGGGACGTCACGGACACTACGTCCATATTTTTTTACAGTCTATGGTATAAACAGTGAATTTTGAAGAGATATATTCTTGAAAACTCGTTTGTCAGAAAAGGTAATTCGGCCGGGGATTTTTACGCGGGTGGTTTGAGAAAAACACTGACATTCTGGATTTGGACGGCAATAAAATCACTGACTAGCCCCTGTCAGGGATGAAAATACCTTACAACCCCACGAGAAACAATTACCCATAGAGATACCCATGAGTATCTCACCCATAAATGAAAGCTGTCATCATTTACTCACCCTCATGTCGTTCAAACCCGAAATGAAATGTTTGTGTGCTCTGAAACCATTTGAAGGATTTGTGTGAGGAATGTTCACTCACTTAAAGAAACGATATGAAAGAGTACATGATGAGAGGATTTGACTTTTGGTGCAGTTATTCCCTTAAACGCTGTTGTGTTTGTTTTAGAACATCTGTCTTGAAATATTGGCCTTTTAACTCCAAGGGGTCGGTGGAGTACTGTGGACACAATATTTAATCATTCTTGCAAACACGGTTTGAACAAAACCGACTTCAAAGCTTTTGTTTGTAAATATTGTATATGACATTACTCATTCGTAAATAAGCACATTAGGCAATTATTTATGATATTTAACTCAGATGTTAAAATCTTAATGTGCAGGATTAAAGCATGTCTTTTTTTTAAAGTGCATTCATTCTTTTTTTTTTTTTTTTTTTTACTGGGAATGCAGTTCATTTTATTTGAAGTCAAGATTTTTCTGAAGAAAATGTGCGTTTTGCCTTTGCTAGGGTGTTATGGCTGTTGTTGCTATGCAATAGGTTGCTCTGAGTGGTTACTAGGGTGTTGCTAGGAAGTCCACCCTCATGTCTCTGTGATATCATTGAGGAGTTTTTCCACCTGTTCTTTTGGTCCAGAGGGTGAAAATGTTGCATCTCATCACTTGAAGTGACAAGACACCTCTAGTCAACAAGACATGATTAGAGGAATCATTTGGAGTTTAGAGTTATGAGTTATGCACCAGTTTAATACCTGGGGTTAAAAATGTGTTCATAATCTTGCCTGAGCAAACACTAAATAAATATGTTCATCAGTTATGCAAACCTGGTGGACAGAAATTAATTCCTCTATTTAAAAAATAAAATATTTTTTTATTTATTTATTTTATATATATAAAATAAGTATTTGAACACCCTGCTATTTTGCAAGTTCTCCCACTTAGAAATCATGGAGGGGTCTGAAATTGTCATCGTAGGTGCATGTCCACTGTGAGAGACATAATCTATAAAAAGAAATCCAGAAATCACAATATATGATTTTTTAACTATTTATTTGTATGATACAGCTGCAAATTTCTAATCATATTTATGCTTTTTCTGTTTTGCTATTTTTGTGTTAACTTTTAATTAATGTTTTTAATATTATTATCCTTTAGTATTTTCGTACTGAAACATTTTGGTAAATTAAACTCACTGCCATCCATCCATCCATCCATCCATCCATCCATCCATCCATCCATCCATCCATCCATCCATCCATCCATCCATCCATCCATCCATCCATCCATCCATCCATCCATCCATCCATCCATTCATTCATCCATCCTTTTATGCGTTCCATCATCCATCCATCATCTATCCTTGTATCCATTCTATCAATCCATCCATCTTTTTATCTGTTTCATCCATCCATCTATCCTCCATCCATCCATCCTATCAATCCATCTTTTATCTGTTCCATCCATTAATCTATCATCCATCATTTTATCAATTCTATCAATCCATCCATCCATCCATCCATCCATCCATCCATCCATCCATCCATCCATCCATCCATCCATCCATCCATCCATCCATCCATCCATTCATCCATCCATCCATCCATCCATTCATTCATCCTTTTATGCGTTCCATCATCCATCCATCATCTATCCTTGTATCCATTCTATCAATCCATCCATCTTTTTATCTGTTTCATCCATCCATCTATCCTCCATCCATCCATCCTATCAATCCATCTTTTATCTGTTCCATCCATTAATCTATCATCCATCATTTTATCAATTCTATCAATCCATCCATCCATCCATCCATCCATCCATCCATCCATCCATCCATCCATCATCAATCCTTTTATCCATTATATCAATCCATCCATCTTTTATCTGTTCCATCCATCCATCTATCTATCATCCATCATTTTATCAATTCTATCAATCCATCCATCATCCATCCTTGTATCCATTTTATCCATCCATCCATCCATTCATCCATCCATCCTTTTATTCAGTCTATCAATCCATCCATCTTTTTATCTGTTCCATCCATCCATCATCCATCCTTTTATCAATTCTATCAATCCATCCATCTTTTTATCTGTTCCATCCATCCATCCATCCTTTTATCAATTATATCAATCCATCCATCCATCCATCCTTTTATCCATTTTGTTCGTCCATCCATCCATCCATCCATCCATCCATCCATCCATCCATCCATCCATCCATCCATCCATCCATCCATCCATCCATCCATCCATCCATCCATCCATCCATCCAGTGTTGCTACCAAACAGATTAGCATTTGTAAATTTGAATGTAATTAATAAACTTTTTAATAAATTTTTATTTATATCTTCACCCATTTTTTTTTAATTCAAAGTTAATCAACTTCTAGCTAACTTAGCAAGTCCAAGACTATTCCACTTTTTCTGCAAATTCTGCTTTTTTCAGTGTTTTTTTTATCTGTCAGTATTTGTATACTGCCACTGCTGTAACCCTGACATGTGATCCTACCAGGGCTTGAATCATTTGCTTTGCCCACAGCTTCACTTATTGCAATTCATGCCTCATATAAATCAGACGTAACTCAGCTTGTGAGAGAGCCTGTCCCAGACGTAACCCCAGCCCCTATAAAAGCGCCAACATGTACGCCATCCTCTGCACTTAATAGGGGTGAAAGGTACCAGCATTTCATCATCAGACGCATGTGAGTTTTTCACTATACAGACCAAATAAAACCTATGCCACCTTTCTGTTATCCTGCTCTTTTTGCACTTAAGTTCGGATTGTGTATACTTAGCCAGCGGTGCTGATGTTTAAAGGGGTCGTGAAGGAAACTCCGTGCCAAGAGCTGCTCCTCTGCAGTCGTACCCTTGTGAGAGAAGCAAACAGAAACGGTGCCAGCGAACAAGTGTTGGTCCAACTCAAACAAACGTAGCAGGCGAGCCATACAAAGCTCCCTCTTACTTCACACTAGAGCTCTGGTTTCAGGTCAGGGGATTACAGAAGCCACCTTTAGTGACGCTTCATTAATCACACCATCGTAAAGCCAATCACGGATGCCATGTGAGCTTGCCATTGCCAGTGCGGGTTCATGTGAAGGGGCTGTATTTGGTGATGTCATATTTATATGCACAATTAGAACTTGTGGTTTTTAAAGGACACTTTTACATTTTAATTTGACCCCTTAAAAAAAGTTAACCGCCCAAATTAGATGGACCAAAATCCTTATGAATGTATATATGTATGTATATATAAGGATTCTTTATATATACAGTATATAGGGGTGGTGAAAGTTTTGGCCCGTATAATTTGGGTGGTTAATATATTACTTCTCCTGTATAATGAATTTACATTAAATATTTTATTTTATATTATATTATATTATATTATTTATATTATATTATATTATATTATATTATATTATATTATATTATATTATATTATATTATATTATATTATATTAATCAATTATATATTTTTATTTTATTTGTTTTATTTATTTTTCATGTAGAACACACATTACTATTTTATATTATATATTTACATATTTAAAATATTGATATATTTTTATATATATTTTAAAAAATGTTTTTAAAAAGAAATATTATTATTATATATATACTATTATTTCAAATATTTAAATATATACTGTATTAAAAAGGTTTTCTTTGTTGTAATTTTTATATTATATTATATTATTATATTATATTATATTATATATTGATCAATTATATTTATATATATATATATATATATATATATATATATATATATATATATATATATATATATATATATATATATACATACAACACATTACTATTTTATATTATATATTTAAAATATTTATATATGTTCTATATATATATATATATATATATTTAAAAATATGCTTTTAAAAAGAAAATATTATTATTATATATACTATTATTTAAAATATGTACCTAATTTTTTTTTTTTTTTATAATTTATTATATTATATTAATTATATAATATAATATAATATAATATTATATTATATTAATTATATTATATTAATCATATTATATATTTAATTTGATTATAATCAAAAATCAAAAATAAGTTTGCACTTTTTTCTGAGATATGTGCAAAGTAAAAAAAAAAAGTTATTTAGAAATATAATTCATTTTAAGATTTTCAATTATATTTTTGAATTTTAATTTAATTCAGAAACTTTTCTGAATTTATAAATTCAAAGTTAATTGACTTCTAGTTAACTTATGCCAGCAAGTCAAACACAATCCAGCTGTTTCTGCAAACATATGTATCGGAAATATAAAAAAATCTACGTAAATATAAAAAAATTGGGGGACACCAGCTAGGCTCATTAATTATATGAATTAGGTAATGTAGCGTTCTTCCAGTAGTTAACCTGACTGATTTGCTTGCACTTTCGTTCAGTCCATTGCAGATGCAACCGAGGCTTCTGCTTGATCTTAAAGCTGTTGTTTTGTGTGGATGGCTAAAATAATGTTTTTTTTTCACAATTTAAAAATGTGTAATTAAAACATCTATTATATATTTATTTCATTTCACACATTGTTTACCATATTGATCCTCACCAATTACATGCACATAAGTATAGCTATTTCATGTTACACCGTCGTCCTCCCCGCCAACTCGACCCGAGACCACCTCAGAAACACACTATTCCTGCGGGCCATGCTGTGCCATTCCTCATAGCTGAATTAAATAATACGCTGTCATGGGTAAGTGGATTACTTAGCATTATTGAAAATGAGTAATGCTGCAATTATAGGTGGAGGGATGAGAATGGGGTCTGGGAAAGCCTTTTAGCAGCCGAGCAGATTCATACGAGAGGGAGGAGCCGCACCAAATAGGATGAAATGCATTCCTGATTGTGCTGCGATGGACAAAGATGTCAGGAGAAACAGCTGCGAGGACAATGCGTCTCGGATAGGGCAGTACGTCACTATCACTAATTGAATGTTGTAGGACATGGGCTGCGCATATGTGAAAGTGGTTGACTCCGGTTATTTATATTAAGAGTTGTAAAACGAGTTGTCGTAAAAAGAAAAGCCACA
This sequence comes from Romanogobio albipinnatus, assembly GCA_023566225.1. NCBI lineage: Eukaryota > Metazoa > Chordata > Actinopteri > Cypriniformes > Gobionidae > Romanogobio > Romanogobio albipinnatus. The sequence continues at coordinate 13,465,317 of CM042241.1, forward strand.
ACAAGGACTGTCTGTCCGTAATCTTTACTTCATTCAACATTAAAGTCAACTAATCAAAATTAACCCTGTAATGTGAACAATTCGTTGTGCACATCATTAAAAAGAAAAATTTGTCTTTGTAGTCTTTTATTATAGTTATCACACAAGAAATGCAGCTCAAAGTGCATTGCAAAAAAAAAAAAATACAAATAATAATGCTTAATACAAATAGCTCAAATTATGTTTTTATTCATGTCTAAGTTAATACTTTTTCGAAACAATCACTTTAGCAAAGTTTGTACTATTTTCAATTTATTTTAATAAATAAAATAAAACATTTTTGTTCAATAAATATAGCCTATTTTATTTTAGAAATACAGAAACAAAATTATTTAAAAAGTAAAGATTCTGAAAGATTGAATGAGATTCCATAACAATTTAATGCAGCTTTACAGTAGTAACAATAAACAAGATATTTTATTATATGATATGATTAATATCATATTTTTTTTACTACACTCTCAGAAAAAAAAAGGTACAGTGGAGGTACAATTTTGTTCCTTGTGGAACAAAATATATAACTGTACCTTTAAAGATCAAGGGTAGGCAAGTTCAGTCCTAGTGAGTCGCTGTCCTGCAGAGTTTGGCTCCAGCCCTGAAAGACGTCTATAGAAGCTCTTATTGAGAATTAACAGAGGTTTAGATGTTGATGTTTTATTGAAATTGGTTGGTCACCATTATGGTGATCAGTGTTTCATATAGTTGGACAGTTTGACTCTTGACTTTTTATGTGAGTTTGTGGTTTTTGTAAGTTTTTGTTTTTTTACACATTGATTTTTGTGTTTTTGCTATTACAGAAGAAACAGAACAATGACAATAATAATAAAAAAATTTTTTTTAAAATAAAATAACTTATAACTAGGGGTGCTCCGATTGATCGGCATCCGATCTCGATCGGGCGATAATCGTTTTGGGATGATTGATCGGCGGTCTCTAAAAAGGCCGATCTCATGCTGACGACACATAAACCCGCACCTGCCGTGAGAGCTAGGGCATGATATGCAGCGACACCGTCTCATTCTCTTTCCAGCGCGGGTAAAATAATTATAATGCTGAAGGTGAGGTACAATTCATATTTCTATTAAATAACTTACGTCTCACAGAAAGTTTTCAAATGACTGCGTAAGTTCACAAACAGCGCGAGTGAATCACCGCGTGCGCGCGCTCTCTCTCCCTTTCAAACTGCTCAAATGGCTTCATATCATCGCATCTGCACTAAAATCAAGCTGCATAGTTGACAGGATTTGCCACTTGCACAATCGAGGCAGTGTCGCATCGTCACTAAAGTTTATCATTTGCATTTATTTTTAAGTCTTGCCAGTGTTCAAACCGCTCAGCCCACACACACACACACACACACACACACAGGCCATCTCACAAAAAGCTTGCGAGAACAAATTGCGGTGAAATGGTCAGATACACACAAATGTATGTACTAAATTACCGTCTTGACGAGTATGCACGTAAACCCCGTCGTGACTCGCGAGTGAACGTTTGTGCAACTGCATGTAACTGTAACCGTGTTCACTCTTAAAGTGACAGCTGTCGAATAAACTGCTGCTGTCTCTGAGTTTCTGTGTCTTGTGGTGTTTGATGAACCTTTATGACACTCACTGCTCTTGAATGACTAACTTTTGCAACCTTAAGTGTAAGGATTAATCTAATTTAATTTATTCAGGGAAAACCAATATAAATTTACATTTGATTTCTTATTAAATGTCTTTAGTATTTCTTATCTCAATACTAATGTTAGACCTACCTGAAAATTTGTCTTTAAAAACAAAAATGCACTGCATGATCAAATATTTAGGTGAGATAATTATATACATTTATTATATACATTTATTTGGGAAAGATGGCCTACAGTAGCCTTAAGTTATCTCATTTTCTAAAATAAACACTTGGTGGTTCTTCAAGATCTTGACTCTAGCCTATTTCTACAGTTTTTTCTCTCAATACAGTTAATTTAGAGTTAGTTTAATTTCTACAAATGGTGCAAACTCTGCAAGATTATAGATAAAAGATTGCCATTCCCCTGCCATTCTGTGATCGGCAGTGATCGGCAATCGGCAGATCATGATCTTGGTGATCGGTAATCGGTGATCGGCCCCAAAAATGCTGATCGGAGCATCTCTACTTATAACAAAACAACAAAACATTTGAGGGACAAATGCATACGGAAACAAGTTATCCTTTGACTGGTCATAGTGCTAATATATATATATATATATATATATATATATATATATATATATATATATATATATTAACCTAAAATATCTACCTTATGATCTTATAATACCTTATTATAAGAATGGCAATGGTAATAATGATTATGTACACTACAAAAAGAAAATTGAAGTGCATTATACTGGCTATTGTCAGCTGTCTAAAAAAACTTTAGGCACAGCATTAAATACAGAAAACAGATTACACTCCATTGCTAATAACCTTGGCTTTAACAGGGGTCATTGGCTATGAATGCGCTACATCAATTACCTTAAGATGTTCTAAAACTTGTCCCCAGGCTTTATCAAATACCTCAGATTTGTCATTATTGATGCATCTCAATCTCTCCAATGCAAGCATGTTTACAAGATCTCTACCCCACATTTCAAACCTAGACACAGAATCAGTTTTCCACATTCGTAAAATCAACCGCTTGGCAATTATCATACCAAATAATATAGCTTGTCTCTCATGTATATCAAACATCTCTAGATTACTATATTTGTGTTGACAAAACACATAATCTGTTCAAATCAAAAGAAGCCATAAACAAAAATGTATGTTTGTCTAAACTCATCACTGACTAAAAATGTTAATAAACGATGTTCACCAGCAATACTTTCTTGCCACAGATCAGACATTCTGATTTTTGACTTTTAAAAACATTTTAGTGGAAAAAAAGTTGAGACGCACACAGATATCAAGAATTAGCATATGAATTTCTACAATGGTGACATACTTAAAGCTGCAATGCATGCTGGGAGCCATTAGTTTTATACTGTGGTGGCTTAGTAGGGTTGGAGCTAAACTCTGCAGGACATCAGCTCTCTAGGACCGAACTTGCCTACCCCTGACTTGGAGGTACAAAAATGTACCCTTAAGGCAGGCATTCTCAACCCTGGTCCTCGAGGCCCACTGTCATGCAGAGTTTAGCTCCAACCCTAATCAAACACACCTGAAACAGCTAATTAAGCTCTTCAGGATCTGATATATGATCCACTCCTGGCGGCCATCTTGTCACAGTCAGCTCGCTCACTCGTAACATTGTGTTTTAATGGTGCATGTACTTTTTAAATAACCATAACTTGCTCAATTTTCTACCGATTTTCAAACTGTTTGGTTTGTTATCAACGTCAGAAATGTAGTTATGACACTGCATACTTATTGATATTCATAATTTGTTCCAGCATCCAGAATTATAGCCACGTTAATAACGTTTCTAAGAAACCAAACCATTTGTAAATCCGTCAAGATTTCAGCAAGATAAGAGTATTTGTGTTCGTCCAGATCACTCGCCTTACATCAGGTACCACAGAGCCCGCCAGAAAGCTTGCCTGTGACAAGATGGCCGCCGGTGATGACGCCGTAAGACATCTAGCCTTTATTATGTATATCTATGTTCAGGATTACTAGAAAGCTACAGGCAGGTGAGTTTGATCAAGGTTGGAGCTAAACTCTGTAGGACATTGGGCCTCGAGGACCATGGTTGAGAACCCCTGCCTTAAGGGTCCCACCCCAGTGACGGCCTTAAAAGGTACAATCGTGTACTCTTTTTTTTTTTTTTGAGAGTGTACGATGGTTTCATTATAATGAGGGACATCCCCCAACTTGATATATGATATTTCCCATCTGCTGAATTGTGCTTTGTTGACTTAAATGATCTAAAACAAGTTGCCAGACAAAGAAAATGAAATAACCGAGCTGGTCTCTGTTGTAGCGTGTATTACGTTAAACCACAGGCCTGATCTTCAATAGTCTCTTTGACTTTCTTTGAAAGAACTCCGTGCTGTCACGTGCTGTTTGCAAACAAAAAACAAGTTTCCACCTCGCTCTGTGGCGTTTACGAAGTGTCTTTATGTCCTTTGAACGTCCTCGTCATAGCAAAAAAGCACTAACCTTCCAAACATCACGTCAGCTGTCTGTAGGAAAGCTCAGAGGAAAGATACTCACTGTCTTTGCTGTGGTTGTGGCCTTTATCTGATGAACAATGCATTAGGGCAGCTCATGCAGTATTCATGCACGAGTCTGAGGCATTGATGCATTGTTCTTCTGCTAAAGGCCACCTGTAAAGATCAGTCCCGTTTGGGACTTGTACTTAGCATTAGAAGATAAAAAAAGCACTCTACAAAATGTATCTCTAGCATTAAGAGGCAGAACTACAAGAACCCATATGCTAAGCAGACGGTTCATTTGCAAGAGGCTGAGGCACAAAACATACTTTATCCAAGCATGCCAATGCAAATGATAGCAATGCAAGCTCGGCTTTATGCATTATCATTTTTATTTAGTAGTTAGGCATGTCAACATTATAACTGACTGTACCTTACTTGCTTGGAAGATTCTCTTCACACAGGTCCATCATCAATACTGTCACATATTTCATCCTCCTCCCCTCGTTTGTTATCTTGTGCGTGTCGCATAAAGCCTCTGAAGTTTGTTAGAGCTCATATTGAATGAATCCCAACAAGACGGTCTGTGAGAGTCTGTCTTGGACAAACGTATGATTGAAGTTCTGCTGAAAAAAGATTGTAGTTGAATAACATTCTGATGTTGAAAAGCTATAGCTGTAATGAATTACTAATATATATATATATATATATATCGACACTAAGCCGGTTCACATGTAAATCTGTCACTCATTTGTCTGAGTAAAAAATGTGCTTGTCTGGATTTTTATTTTATTTTTGTGTTGTAAATGTAATTTATTTTGAAGCAATATTCTCATATATATATATATATGGTGGCCATATTTTGATTACTGAAACCAGGACACTCTGCCCGGCAATGAGATACTCAAATGATACTTGAAGTTTACTAAAAAATTCCTTATTAATTTCAATACATTTAAGTATGCCCCCTCTGTATGGATAGAAAATTGTTATATTAGGGCCAGGGCAGGACTTGTCCTGGGGAAACAGGACGTTTGGTCACCCTAATACAACCTACCAAAACTTTCTGCATGTTTTAATTTTCAGAAAACATTCTGTAGGATTTATAAGCTGTTTTCATCATGGGGGCCAAAACATGTCCCTGCAAGGACAAGAATTTTGTAATTGTAATTGTAATCTTTGTGGGGACATTTTGTCCTAGTGTTTACTGAGCCACGCACGCACACACACATACACACACAAGAACACACACCATGGCATTACAATAGCACAAAGATGGCCTTAAATCTATGGGCTAAATGTTACAAAACTTTAATTTTCATTTCATTGGCTTTAAATAAATCCCCAAATTCTTATTTAACAGTTAAAATTTGGCAAACTTTAATCGTACAGTTTGTATCATCAGTAATGCCAGCTCTTAATTTGGCCCGGGCTTTATATGGAACCACACAGAAAGAATAAGAATGCTGTTTAGTAAATAGTTGTGGCATTTTCCATGGCTCCCAGAGGACGAGTAATGAAAAAGAGCCCTGCGATATTCACGCTTGAGATGGTTCCTGCTGAAGTTGCTGAAACTCAGCATAACCTAGCCGTCCTTGAGTCTTTCTCATGGGCTTTTCTTGTCCGGCGTCCCGCATTGAAGCATTCATATGTTTCCAATCTGAAGTGACACCAAATCTCCTCTCCGTCCTGCCTTTCCTGTCCTCTTTGTGCTCTGAATGAAGGAAATACCAGGGCTTTACCCATCACCAATCACAGGTGTGCTCGCCATGCTCGCTTAATCTCAGTTCTGATGATTTAGCACTTTTGTCACGGATTGGTTTGATCTATCCCATAATTCTTTGGGGGGTTACCTGAGGCGTCCCCTCATGGAGACATCAGCAGGAAATGTTGGAGCCATCGGCCAGGCTCCGGGGCAAATGCTCAAGGTCTCTCAGCCTCGGTTATCCTGCTGTCATGCTAATAGTTTGCCTCGGGAAAGAGAACGGGTAAAATGAAGGCAAAGGATTGGACGGAGTCTATAGAATATATTCTGTTGTTATGTTGATCATTCATGAAATATTACACTAAACAAAAAGTACCATGTTTTTGGACATGTACCATGGTACAGAGTTCCTGTGGTAATGGAAAACATGAAAATAATGTTTTAAAGGGGTGGTTGCATGCGATTTCACTTTTTTAACTTTAGTTAGTGTGTAAGTTCAATGCAAACAGAGATATTGTCTTTTAAAGTTATGGCAGTTTATTGCCTAAAAAAACGGCCGGTCTGGACTACAACAAGCTTCTTCCCGGGTTGGTGACATCATAAACCCTTGCTATTAACATAAACACTGCCCCCGCGAACACACAACAAAGTGGGCAAGGCCACGCCGCAGTCATTACGAAAGAGAGAGAGCTGTTGCAGAACTACAAACTACGTTTGGCCATCTAACCAATCTAAGACCATTGTGTTTTTCGGAGGGATGGGCTTCACAGAAGCAGGAAGCAAACGAGCCGTTCAGGACAGTGGAGACAGCGGTGTGGAATAAAGGTAAAATATAAGAAAAATATGGCGTTTTTAAAAAAGAGAAGTATTAAGACATGTTATACTGCGCCCCATAAACACAACCAAGCCTAGTAAAAAAACACGGAACCACCCCTTTAAATTGTGATTTTTTTTTTTTTATCTGAAAAGTCATGGAAATTCTCTTTCTTTCTTTCTTTCTTTCTTTCTTTCTTTCTTTCTTTCTTTCTTTCTTTCTTTCTTTCTTTCTTTCTTTCTTTCTTTCTTTCTTTCTTTCTTTCTTTCTTTCTTTCTTTCTTTCTTTCTTTCTTTCTTTCTTTCTTTCTTTCTTTCTTTCTTTCTTTCTTTCTGCATTTATGTCTGCATTTATGTCTGCATTTATGTCTGTCTGTGTGTTTGTCTGTGTGTCTGTGTGTCTGCCTTTCAGTCTGTCTGTCTGTCTGTCTGTCTGCCTTTCTGCCTTTCTGTCTGTGTCTGTCTGTCTGCCTTTCTGTCTGTGTCTGTCTGTCTGCCTTTCTGTGTGTCTGTCCGTCTGTCTGCCTTTCTGTCTGTCTGTCTGCCTTTCTGTCTATCTGTCTGTCTGCCTGTCTGTCTGTGTGTCTGTCTGTCTGCCTGTGTGTCTGCCTTTCTGTGTGTCTGTGTGTTTGTCTGTCTGTCTGTGTGTCTGTCTGCCTGTCTGTGTGTCTGCCTTTCAGTCTGTCTGTCTGTCTGTCTGCCTTTCTGTGTGTCTGTCCGTCTGTCTGCCTTTCTGTCTGTCTGTCTGCCTTTCTGTCTATCTGTCTGTCTGCCTGTCTGTCTGTGTGTCTGTCTGTCTGCCTTTCTCTCTCTCTCTCTGTCTGTGTGTCTGTCTGTCTGCCTTTCTGTCTGTCTGTGTGTCTGTCTGCCTTTCTGTCTGTCTGTCTGTCTGTCTGCCTTTCTGTCTATCTGTCTGCCTTTCTCTCTTTCTGTCTGTCTGCCTTTCTGTCTGTCTGTGTGTCTGTCTATCTGTCTGCCTTTCTCTCTCTCTCTGTCTGTCTGTCTGCCTTTCTGTCTGTCTGTGTGTGTGTCTGTCTGCCTTTCTCTCTGTTTGTCTGTGTGTCTGCCTTTCTGTCTGTCTGTCTGTCTGTCTGCCTTTTTTCTTTTGTCTGTCTCTCCTTTTTCTTTTCTGTTATTTCAGAAATGATGTCTGCCTTTCTGTCTGTCTGTGTGTGTGTCTGTCTGCCTTTCTCTCTGTGTGTCTGTCTGTCTGCCTTTCTCTCTCTCTCTCTGTCTGTGTGTCTGTCTGTCTGCCTTTCTGTCTGTCTGTGTGTCTGTCTGCCTTTCTGTCTGTCTGTCTGCCTTTCTGTCTGTCTGTCTGCCTTTCTCTCTCTCTGTCTGTGTGTCTGTCTGTGTGTCTGTCTGTCTGTCTGTCTGCCTTTCTGTCTGTGTCTGTCTGCCTTTCTGTGTGTCTGTCCGTCTGTCTGCCTTTCTGTCTGTCTGTCTGTCTGCCTTTCTGTCTGTCTGTCTGTCTGTCTGTCTGTCTGTCTGTCTGTCTGCCTTTCTGTCTGTGTGTCTGTCTGTCTGCCTTTCTCTCTCTCTGCCTGTGTGTCTGTCTGTCTGCCTTTCTGTCTGTCTGTGTGTCTGTGTGTCTGTCTGCCTTTCTGTCTGTCTGTCTGTCTGCCTTTCTGTCTGTCTGTGTGTCTGTCTGTCTGTCTGCCTTTCTGTCTATCTGTCTGCCTTTCTCTCTTTCTGTCTGTCTGCCTTTCTGTCTGTCTGTCTGTCTGTCTGTGTGTCTGTCTGCCTTTCTGTCTGTGTGTCTGTCTGTCTGCCTTTCTCTCTGTCTGTCTGTCTGTCTGTCTGTCTGCCCTTCTGTCTGTCTGTCTGTCTGTCTGTCTGTGTGTGTGTCTGTCTGTCTGTCTGCCTTTCTCTCTGTCTGTCTGTGTGTGTGTCTGTCTGCCTTTCTCTCTGTTTGTCTGTGTGTCTGCCTTTCTGTCTGTCTGTCTGTCTGTCTGTCTGTCTGTCTGCCTGTCTGTGTGTCTGCCTTTCTGTCTGTCTGTCTGTCTATCTGTCTGTCTGTCTGTCTGTCTGTCTGCCTTTCTCTCTCTCTCTCTCTGTCTGTGTGTCTGTCTGTCTGTCTGTCTGTCTGCCTTTCTGTCTGTCTGTGTGTCTGTCTTTCTGCCTTTCTCTCTCTCTGGCTGTCTGTCTGTCTGTCTGTCTGCCTTTCTGTCTGTCTGCCTGTCTGTCTGCCTTTCTCTCTGTCTGTCTGTCTGTCTGTCTGTGTGTGTGTCTGTCTGTCTGCCTTTCTGCCTGTGTCTGTCTGTCTGTCTGTCTGTCTGTGTGTGTGTCTGCCTTTCTGTCTGTGTGTCTGCCTTTCTGTCTGTCTGTCTGTCTGTCTATCTTTACCTCTGTCTGTCTGTCTTTCTGTCTGTCTGCTTTTTTGTCTCTCTGCCTGTCTGTCTGGAAAACACGTATTCTTTTTACACAAATGGAAATCCAAATTACTCCTTTTGTAATTAGTATAAAATTATTTGTAAAAATCTCTTTAAAACTTTTAAAATGTATAACATGGAATTGAAATAATTATTTGTTTGTTTGTTTATTCATGAATGAATGAATGAATGAACAAATGTCTACTATAAGGGAACCCACATGTGACTGGGAATGTCACGAATGACCTGCAAACTCATAAAAACTCTTTGGTCAAAGAGTGTGGGAAACTGTGGTACCTTTCTAAGGGTGGTCGCCTGAGGTTTTGACTCTGGATTAACCACGAGCGCAGTGAATTTCTTGGAAATAGCCACTCACTGTGTCCTGCGAGTTTGGTTCTCCTTGACTACAGTGCGTAATGAGCCACTAAATGAGACAAATAGCCACGGCACATATAATGGGTTCAACTCCAGTCACCTCCTGTCAGGGAATTCACTAATCTTCCTGTTTAGCTCCCAAAGACTTCAATCTTTATACCCACACATGCTCAGACATACTGTCTTTCTGCGGTCTAGAGAGAGGGATTCATTAACGCTCTTTGGTAAACATCTACGGTGATCCCCCTCCCAACCAACCAGCCCATAATCAGCTGTTTCTAATCCCTGTGAAACCCTCAGTAGTCAGCCAAGACCAATCTTATCGAATGCGTCTCACACGAATCACTGCGCGACACCTGCAGATTGTTGCTCTTTTTGTCTTTGCCACCACAGGCACTGTAGAAGGACACTAGTTTAGAGTAGCATTGAGGATCTGTTGACCTGTGTTTCTCAGGATGCGGCTGGTAATTCTTTCACCTAGCGAGGAGATCGAGTGCCTCTCAAGTGCTGAAGTGTGCTTGTGGATAGCTATCAGTGGAGGTAGAATTACATGGACAGACATCAAGGTCTCTGTTTGTACTGGATGTTTTCAGGGATGGAGATGCATTTGTTTGATTTAAATACTAGTATGATACTTAATGGTAGATTGTAGCATGAATTTGTTCAGTACGATTTTGAAAGAAGTCCATTCTGCTCACCAAGGCTGCATATATTTGTACAACTTTTACGTTTTCTTTTTTTTTTTTGTGACGCAAAGCTGTATTTTCAGCATCATTACTCCAGTCTTCGGTGTCACATGATCCTTCAGAAATCATTCTGTGATGATTTTCTGCTCAAGAAACTTACTTTCATAAATTGAAAGTTCAAAAGAACAGCATTTATTTTTTAACATTATCAATGCCTTTACCATCACTTTTGATCAATTTAAAGCATGCTTGCTGTATAAAAGTAGTAATTTGTTTAGATTAAAACCTTACTGACCTCACACTTTTGAACAGTAGTATATATTTGAAAGCTTTTGAATTGAATGTTTACTATTATTTTGTAGTTTTTTAGATATTTTAATCAGAATATATTAACACATTGCTTATGATATCCTCAAGCCACTACCATGGTCCCTGTTTCACCCTTTCAGATCTCTCTTTCTCTGCCCCAGTGCACTCTTTCTTTACACGTCTCTCCCTCATCACACACTTACACCACAACCCATGACAGGCACATGATGTGCTCGGCTCTCAGACAGACATATTTCTCCGTACAACAGTTTTAGGGCAACCTCTCACCCTTCTGCTTGATTCGGCCCCAGTCACCCTGACCCATCTTACCCCGACACATCTCCATAACAAATCCAAAGCTGCAGACACAGTCAGACAGAAAAGAATCACGCCACAGAGAACATGCCAGCAATGCTACAATCTGGGTCCAGCATTAACACTCTTCAAGTGCCAGGGAAAAATGGGATTCGTTGAGTTACTGGCCCGAGTGCAAAGACACAATGATGGTCTGAACATCATCAGCCTTTTAATTTAATGAAAAGTTTACGTTATTATTAATTCATTCATTAACATCTAATTCTAGATCAAACATTAGGATAAACATTGTGGTAACACTTTACTTAAATCCTTTATTAAAGTATTTTTAATAGATGAATTATCCCTTGTAATGTACCTTATGCATTGCATGATCTCATGAATAATCACAGTTATTACAGTTATAATGCTTATGTTACGTCTTTAGAAAGTATAATGCATTAAAACACACAACAATCTACCGATTTCAGAGGTAACATAGAATCTGCACATATTATAAAGCATTTTATCTTTGGTTACAAAAGATGTAATGCATTAAAATGTACATTTTTGAATACCTTTTATAATGCATAATACATAATACATAAAGTCTTTAAGTGTATATAAAGTGTTACCAACATTTCTAACAATGTAGTCTGTATATTCCTTTATATCTCATTAGCATAATACTGCAAACATTATATATTATATGAATTATTATATGATATTATTAATTATATGATTATTATATTATAATAAAATAAATACAATATAATTATAATATATTTTTTACAATTATGTGTAAATATTTTTATGCAAGTAATATTTAATTTGTTTAAAACTTTTTTATGTATTAAGCAATTTTTTTAGGTTGTATGTTTGTTTCGATACTTTTCATCTAGAAAATATATTTTCAAAATGTTAAATAAACAATGAAATATTTGTAAAATAAATATATAAAATATAAAAACATGTAATTTTTACATTCAATATATAAATGTATAAGTTTTTACAATTTGTTTATACACACACACACACACACACACACACACACACACACACACACACACACACACACACACACACACACACACACACACACACACACACACACACACACACACACATAGATATACAGTTTGTAATAAATACACATTACTTATTTATTTATATATATATATACATATATATATAGATATATATATATATATATAAACAACACACACACACACACACACACACACACACACACACACACACACACACACACACACACACACACACACACACACACACATATATATATATATATATATATATATATATACACATAGATATTTTATTATATATAAAATGATATTACAGTTTGTAATAAATACACATTACTTATTTATATATATATATATATAATATTATATATATTATATATATTATATATATATATACATCTCAAGATGTGGTATAATTTTACAGTATATCCACTCATTTGGCTGGTGTTATTGAGAAGACGCAGGAGTGCCGACTGATTTTCTGTTCTTCAGGGTTCAAGAGATATTGCTATAAATGTGAAAGTCGTGCTCTGCAGGAAATTGGACGTCCTGCCGCGCTAAACCTGTAATCTGGCATCAGGTTATTTCTGCATATCTGGCCCTTCTTCCCGTCTTCCTCTCTGTCTGTCTTCATCGTCCTTCACGGTGAAGGCCTGTGTTTGTACTCTTTATGTCCCAGCTGATATTTATGGATCATTTGTAGAAGTTTTAGATTAAAACATATGAATCAGTATTCTCATAGATATATCACTTATGATATCCTCAAGTCACACGGTTCTTTTACAAGAAACAGCAAACATAATAACACGAAAGGCCATTAAAACTACAATAGTTATGAATCATTTCCAACATAATGCTCTCTGAGATACTGTTGTTTATACATCATACAAATGCATATGAATTAGCCCTGAGTGTTTGGGGAACGAGCACAAAGATGATTTTGGGCATCATAAACAGATAATAGAGAATAATAAAAAAGACAGATGATCCCTCAATGTGCTCTAAGCTCTTTAAACGCAGAGATATGGAGAGCGCTTCAAGGCATCATTGCACCCTTGTATCTTCAAGCTCTCTCTGTCTTGTTATCCGCCTTTTTATTTCTCTCTCTGGACTGAGGAATCTCTTTAGATCTCTTTGCACACAGATAAAAAAGCATTTCATATTGGGCTCGCCTGCAGGAAGTGCCATTCTCTGCTGCGCTGCCTTCAAAGGGTCTGGGACTCATTTCTGCGGTGCTGGATTTACACACTCAGAGCACGAACCAGAGAGAATATTGCAAGAATGCCACCCGTTTTATGACATGTTTATTCAAATGTCAAAGGTACACTACTGTTCAAAATATTTTTTTTTGTATGTTTTGGAAGTCTCTTTTGCTCACTAAGGCTGCTTTTATTTAATCAAAAATAAAGTACAAACTGTAATATTGTGAAATATTAGAATATAGTTTAAAATGTAATGTATTCCTGTGATCAAAGCTGTATTTTCAGCATCATTACTCCAGTCTTCAGTGTCACATGATCCTTCAGAAATCATTCTGATATGATGGTTTGCTGCTCAAGAAACATTTATGATGAAACAGTTGTGCTGCTTCATATTTTTGTGGAAGCTTTGATTCAGTTTGTTTCTTTGATTAATAGAAACTTCAAAAGAACAGCTTTTATTTGGAATCTTTTGTAACATTATACATATGTTCACTGTCACTTTTGATCAAAATAATGCATCTTTGCTCTGTAAAGTATGCATTTATTTTCTTTTTTAAAGGTGTCATGAACCGGCTTTTTAAAATATTTTATACTGTTGTCTGAGGTCAACTTATGACTTTCGTGTGGCTTTTACATTCAAAAACATCATACGGAATAAATAATAGGCTATTTTCTGCCCTGGTTTTGAGGCTCTCGCCTGGAACGCTCTGTTTTTATGGGCGTGAAGACTTGGAGGTAAACACCCACGGCTAGGATTGGATAAGGTTTACATATTTAATGAGCTTCAGCTCCCCTCAGTACATGCGGGAACTGTTTAGAAAGCGTGTGGGAAAATGGCAACCGGAATGAATCGCCCACAGGGCTCGCAAAATGTTGTTATCAAACAAACACAATGATTTATCTCTTATCCACCCACGATTGATTGGAATGTTATTTTTTTTATTACTTTGCCTGCCCGATCGGTGAATATAACCGCAAACCGTGCATCACTAACACACACACACACACACACACACACACACACACACACACACACACACACACACACACTGCAGAGTCAGACAAATCAGCATGTTCTAAACTTCCGCAATTGTATTTTTCCTTCAAATATCAAGTCAAGAGAGTGAACAACGCACATCAAGAAATTAATGTTATTTCACTATTTAAGCCCGTCGGCAGGCCGGTGATCCGTTTTGGTAGCCCGTCTGGAAAACACATAGCCCCGGGACGTTGGGCTTTGCAAGCCCTGGCCCATACATGTCCGAATCTAATCCCGAATCGCAATGAACCAACAACACCACACAAAAAAAGGATTCTTCAGCCTTTGACAGCGTGCTAAGATTCAGTTAGACATATACACATAATCAATAGATAGCCTATCAAACGATCTGTAACAATGCAATACTATCACATATAAAAAAATGTTTTACGTTGCTTCATTCATTCATGTAATCTCATCCTGCCTGCAAATCCAGTCTCTTGTTTACAAACGAATCCGTGGTGAAATGAAGTAACAGATGTGCAATGTCTTCCCCACGTAAGCTGGATATTCAATAAAAATAAAGTTCATCCATGCATTCATAATATTGGAATCCGAACGAAGCTTATGCGGTATGTTTATTGCTTAGAAGTCCGATCCAGTTTAGCTCTATGTAGGCCTGTATCATCTCAGGCACGAGCCTGGGGGCGGGGCTACAGAATCAGGCGTTGTTCTTCTTTGGGTTGGCATATTCTGAGATTGAGCGTTTTCTGGGCCTGGTGTCTATAAAAGCTTTTCTTTGACTAGCAAGGACGTTTTCAGCTCTGAAACTTACAGGATATTTTTATATCACGATGAACTTTTATATATCAAAGGCTCAAGGGAAAGTTGATTTCTCAGTTTATCACCCGATAATCATCCTGATAACAATCCTTTGAAAGGCAGTGGATATTGAACAATTTGAAAGGACAAACCTGTGTAGCACGTGGAAGTTTCTATTTTATGAATTTATAGGCATTGCAATTCAACATAAAATTGAACAAGACTAAATTACTTTTATAAATGATTTGCATAGGTTAAAAGTCTCAGGGACGAGAGTAAGTCAATAAAACATAACATTCATTTGAATAGTAGCAAATTATATATATATATATATATAATCTCAAAAAGGCATCTGCACATCCATAATGAGAATCTCCTGCTCCAGCACACCCCAAAGCTGCTCTATTGGATTTAGATCTGGTGACTGTGAGGCCATCTGAGGTTAGTGAACTCACTGCCATGTTCAAGAAACCAGTTTGAGATGATTTGAGCTTTGTGACATGGCTCGTTATCCTTCTGGAAGTGGCCATCAGAAGATGGTACGCTGTGGTCATAAAGGGATGGACATGGTCACCAACAATACTTAGGTCAGCTGTGACGTTTAAATGATGCCCAATTTGGGACTAAGGGGCCCAAAGTGTGCCAAGAACATATCCATCACACCATTACACCATCAAACTGTTGATACAAGGCAGGATGGATCCATGCTTTCATGTTGTCTACACCAAATTCTGACCCTACCATCTGAATGTCGCAGCAGAATTCAAAACTCTCGTGTTTTTCCAATCTTCTGTTGTCCAGTTTTGGTGAGCCCGTGTGAATTGTAGCCTCTGTTTCTTTTTCTTAGCTGACAGGAGTGGCACCGGTGTGTCTTGAAGGTTTGATGTGTTGTGCATTCAGAAACGCTCTTCTGCAGACCTCAGTTGCAATGAGTGGTTATTTGAGTTGCCTTTCTATCAGAATGAACTAGCCTGGCCATTCTCCTCTGACCTCTGGCATTGACAAGGCATTTTCGCCCACATTCTCTGTCAACTCTAGAGATGGTTGTGTGTGAAAATCCCAGTAGATCAGCAGTTTCTAAATACTCAGACCAGCCCGTCTGGCACCAACAACCATGTCACGTTCAAAGTCACTTAAATCACCTTCCTTCCCCATTCTGATGCTCAGTTTGAACTTTAGCAGATCATCTTGACCATGGCTGAATCTGAAATCGCCTCCTATACCCTCAAATTGGGTATTATTTGAGGGAACAGCCATTTGTAGTGGTGTCCGAAACCATAGTGGACATTATTGAGTGCACTCATTCAATCCCACATTGCACCGCGATAACGAGTGTACACCCGATAGACATTTAACGGCTGTCTGACTTCACACACTCGTTTTCATTTACTCCTTCAAGTGAATTATATTAGTGGACTAACATAAAGAACAGTGGATGAGGGTTTAGGGGGCGATTTCGGATTCAGCCTACACTAAAAAAATAAAGGTTCTTTGGTGGGGTGTATGGTTCCATGAAGAACCTTTTAATATCCAAAGAACCTTCTTTAGACTATAAAATGGTTAGAAAAAATGGTTCTTTAAAGAACCTTTCACAAAATGGTTCTTCAGGGAACCAAAAATGGTTCTTCTATGGCATTGCAGTGAAAACCCCTTTTGGTTCTTAGTGGCACCTTTATTTTTAAGAGTGTATGTCTACATGCCTAAAAGCAGCGAGTTGCTGCCATGTGATTGGCTGATTAGATATTTGCATTAATGAGCAGTTGAACAGATGTACCTAATAAAGTCAAAGACTTTATATATAGAAAGACCTGCACTCATATTATTATGAATGGGAGAAAGTGCAACACGCAATATGGTGGAATAAGTCCTGCCTTCTAAATACGAGCCAATCGCCGTTTGGTAAAGTCATCGCGTCACTGCAGCTGCTGTTAGAAGCTCCGGTTCCTATAGAAACAGTCAGATGCATACCTAGGACTGCGCATGCGCATTAGCTTGATCCAGCCTGAAAATATGCTGTTTTTTTGTGATGATGTGAGCATTTAGAAACAACATTTATGGGACAGTTGTTGTCAGATTTCATTGGTGATTTCAAATATGAAATTTAATTGTAAGCTTGGCAAACAGTTTTGGAGAATTTGATGTTTCCCCATTCAAAGAGATATTAGCTGCACTTGCATGCCCGAGAGGCGTTTCAAAGATGGCCGCCGAGACAATCAATTCAAATGACTTGATTTAAAGGGACTTTGATAAAGTGGCCGGTGAGAGTAGGCTATATTTAGAAGGACAAACTTATATAGCACGTGAACATTTCCGTTTTATTAGTTTCTAGACTTTGCAAGGCAACATGCAATCGAACAGGACTATTCATCATGTTATTCCAAAGAACACACAGATTTATCTTTTTCATCATATCTATATCTATATATCATATCTTTTCTTTGTCTTTCTTCCAGAAACCGTGGACTCCCTGGTCCGTCAGGCGGAGAACCACACTCACACCATCCTCCTCCAAACGTACCGGGATCTGGCCAATCACGCGGCGGCTCCCATCGGGGAGTTTTTCACGGACGTGGGGCTCTTTGTGTTGGGCTCTGAGCTCAGCCTGGAAGAAGCTTCGCAGCGCTTTTTTGACGGCATCTTCCCTCTTGTTTACGAGGAACTGGTCGAGCCTGGTCTTTCCCGCTTGTCTCCGGCGTACGCCGAGTGCGTCCGTGCGGCATGTCGGGATCTGGCACCGTTCGGGGGAGCCCCGGGCCGCCTTGCCACACACATCTCCCGTGCAACGCTGCCCGGCCGGATGTTTCTGCAGGCGCTCCACTTGGGCATTGAGGTCATCAACACCACAGACCATATTCAGCTCAGCCGCGAATGCAGACGTGGCCTGCTGAGGATGAACTACTGTCCGCACTGCCAGGGTCTGACCGCCAGCAAGCCCTGCATGGGCTACTGCCTCAACGTGGTCCGAGGGTGTCTCGCCAGCCTGGCTGAAGTGGACTCCCATTGGAGGGAGTTTGTGCGATCGTTAGAGACCCTCTCCACCCGCATGCACGGGGCACAAGACCTGGAGCAAGTGCTTCTGGGAGTTCACGGGTTGGTGAGAGACGCAGTGGCCCACGCACAGAGGAACGGAGCCCGGCTTTCTGCTCAGGTACTTGTGATGTGGTTAAAAAAAGGCTGGTAATCAGAAGGTTGTAGGATCCAAAGTGATCATGCATAAGCCATCATTACTGATCTTGAGCAAGTGAGTTGACTCCATGGTCAAGTGTCCCTTTATAAACGATTTGGATAAAAGCATCAGCTGTTCATTTAGATATTATATTATTTAATGCAAAGAAGTCTTTTACTGTTGGGAATATTAACATTTACTGCATTATGCATTTGGCAGATCCAAATGCATTATCCAAAGTATGCTTTTTATCAGTTCATGCATTCCTTGGGAATCAAACCCTAGCGCCATACTCTCCTGTTAGAGCTACAGAAATGTATATTTCCTGAATATTCATTATAAAAAATATAATATTTAGAATGTTTTAATAAGGCTAACTTCTTATCTTTACATATTTTTTTTATTCTAAGTACAAATAAGTAAATAATATTATCACATTTTTTGCTTAATATGACATAGAAAATAACTTAACAAAAAAATAAAAACAAAATCTTTATTAAGGGCCGAATTGTTTCTGGTTTGTTTGTGGTGTAAATGACGGAGGACAAACGTAAAAACATGATGGAAATTATTATTATTATTATTTAATCTTTCAATTTTGTTTAGATCATCATATTTTTAAATGTCTCATCATTTATATTTTTAAAATGTAAGTTTCATATGTTAAAAGTCTCTGGGACAAGAGTAAATCAGTGAAATCCACATAAAATACAACTGAAAAAGTAGAAAATAAAAATCAGGGCATGATAAAAAGTGTAGTTTGACATACTGTAGTTTGGGCTTGATTTACTAAACGGGGAAATTAGCGTAAGAGCGCAATCCCTTAAAAGCACCGATAGGAGTGTACAGTTCTGCATGTGATCTACTGACGACACGCAAATGAAAGTCGGATCATTTACATTACATTTATGTAATTACATTTACATTATTTCCATAATGACCAACACACTCTACCAAAAGCAGCACAAATTAGTGTCTGGTTTAAGACATGCTTTTTTGGGCGCTAAATAATGACGCAAACACCAGTAAATTGATGAGCACAAACCTTAGTAAATCACCTTGCATGATTAATTTAAATACTCTCCTCTCATAAATGTTGCGTCTGAAAGGGAAACTCCTACAATTGCATATGCAATAAAGATCAGCCGCAACAATAACCTTATCCATGCCTTTTCAGCGCTAATTTATCACTGCGTCTTCAGTAAATCCTGACAGTAGTTATTTAATGCTAAAAGAGGGTTTGCGCTGGCACAAGTTGTTAGTAAATCTGGCTTTACGTCCTCAGAAAAAGCCCTATTTAAAGGAACACTCCACTTTTTTTTTTTGGAAAATAGGCATGTTTTCCAGCTCCCTTAGAGTTGAGTTTTACCGTTTTCGAATCCATTCAGCCGATCTCCGGGTCTGGCGGTAGCACTTTTTGCATAGCTTAGCATAGATCATTGAATCGGATTAGACCGTTAGCATCTCGCTCAAAAATGACCAAAGAGTTTCAATATTTTGCCTATATAGTCCCCTGTGCAAGCAGGTTGTCACGTTGGTAATGTTGACGGAAGTTAGCCTATTTTCAGGCGGGGCTTAACTCTAGGGGAGTATTTTCAAAAAAAGAGTGTACATTTAATCTGTAAGTTATTTTGGCTAGAAAACATTGATGCATTGGCCAGTTACATATATATTTTTCTGTTTTTCACCAAAAAAATTCTGTGACTTGATGGCAACTTGTGAGATTTTGAATTTAATTTAGTCTATTCAATCCTGTAGATGCAATCATCATTTACTTTTATGGCTGTGGCCCGTCCATTCACTAAACACTAAACCCAAACACTGGCCTTTGCGTTTCTGCAATTGTCATGCCTTGAAAATTCTCCAAGCAGTGTCTTAAAGCCCGTCATGTAACTTCTGCTCGGACAGCGTGGTATGCGGTACGGCCTGAACATCAGTTGCTCGCAGTCACACATGCCATGCTGCAGCCAGCGAGCCCAGAACATTCTCAAAATACTCCCGTGTGGGCAGCTGCAGCGGCACGGCCGATACCGCCGATGTGCTCTGGCTGCCTGCAAATTGAATTTGCCCCAAATCATAGTGGGCTTCTGTGGGATCCAGTACGCATGTTTTCAGATCGTGTTGTGAAAGTTTGCAGACAGCGTGTGTGTGTGTGTGTGTGTGTGTGTCTGAAAGTAGGAATAAGCCTTTAAAGCGCATGGCTTTGTCAGCTATCGGGTGACACTTGATCTGCAGGGGTCTGGGTGTGGAACTGGATCAGAATCAAGTCTCTAATAAGGTGTTGTCATTGGTTAGGTGGGGCATCACGGCTCATATTAGACCAATAACAACTGTATGTAAGTCCAAACCATCCCAGTTGTTCTGGAGGAATCTTCATAAAACGCAACAAATGCCTACATTATTAGTGTCTGTTTAGTCTCACATTGTTGGACGGACCAAAATATTATATCACAGTAGGGGTCATTTTTTAGGTCTACGTACCATAATATAGTTATTTTTGCTGGAAATTCTATAAAAAAAAAAAAAAAATTGTGTATCGCAGTCATGTGTTTATACCTAAATATGCGATAATTCTGACATCATTGCAAAGACAGCTTCACATGATGAAACACTTGAGTTCAAAACAAATATATTTGTATATACAAACAGATTTTAATGTTTTATTTTATTTTAATATATTTTATTATTAATAAAATTCCGTATAAATTGGTTTTTGTACATGTATAACTTAAAATATTGTAAATATTAATATGTTTAATTAACTAATTATAGTTTATATATAATAAAATATATTATATATAATACTATAAAAAGTTTATATATTATATATAATAAAACATGTATTACAATTAATTTAAATTAATATTATAATATTTAAAATTTATATTAATGTGATTAATATATGTGACCCTGGACCACAAAACCAGTCATAAGGGTACATTTTTTGAAATTCTGAAATATCTGAAAGCTGAATAAATAAGATTTCCATTGATGTGTGGTTTGTTAGGATATGACAATATTTGGCCGAGATACAACTATTGAAAATCTGGAATCTGAGGGTGTAAAAAAGTCTAAATATTGAGAAAATCAGGTTTAAAGTTGTCCAAAGGAAGTGCTTAGCAATGCATATTACTACTAATAATACATTTTATATATATATATATATATATATATATATATATATATATATATATATATATATATATATATATATAGACTCATGTACTGAGTCACGTTTGTGCTTTTCAAAATCTCACTTTGTAGTCCTGTAGAAAAAAATCCCTATTCCTTTTACTTTTACAGTCCAGCCCCAGATCATCATTAGAGAAACCGTCACATCGTTGACTTTTTTCAGAGGCAGCACGATTGCGAATGCTGTTGCGAATGCAGGCCTTAAAAAACAGCACCGCCTAGTGGCTGATCGTGCTATTACAGTACAGGCACATCGACCCCTTTTGACCTGCGAAAAGTGCAAGTTTAGCCTTCCGGTTACCAGCCCTGAGCTTTAGCCACTATTAAACACCTATAATGAGCATGCCTGTGGATATGTTAGCAATAGTGACAGTCTGTGTTTGATTCCTGCAGGTGCACAAGGTGTGCGGTCACCCCAGCAGACAGCCGGAGCAGGTGGGCAGCGCTCAGCACGGCAGCGGCGGACGAGACTCCATTCCTCTGAAAGGAGCGGTCAGAAACGCACAGGACAGCCTCAGCAACTGGAGGAGGTGAGTCTGGAAATCACATCAACACACTGTATACACATTCATACACAGTCAAAGCTTTGGTAAGCAGTGGTAAACGCACTAGTCTTTTAATTATGATAACTGATGAAGCAACAGGTGAACGGGATGGATAATCAGGCAAAATGACAGAACCACAACAGAACAACTGACTATAACTGCAACCGGACAAATCGAAACATGTCTGATCATATGAAATAATAGGGATAGTAATTATTCGGTGACTAAAACATAACCACACAAATAACAATGGATTTTATAATCTAATTATTTATTTATTTAAAAAAAAAAACATAATACAATTATAATTAAACATTAATATTAAATAAATAAATGTAAATATTAATGAATATTAATTAAAATATTAAAATACAATACAATATTAAATTAAATAAAAAAATATATATATATTTTTAAATCTCCCATATAAATATATAATACAGTAAGATACAACTGGACTTTGTACATAAAATAATATTTTACATAGTAATACATTTTAATTCATTATTATTTTCTATAATAGTATTTTTGAAAACATGTATTAATAATAATAATTTCATTAATATTAAATATTATGCAATATTTGATTTTAAACCCAAAGGGATAACAAATTTTAATAAGAAATAAATACAGTATAAATATGTCTTTGTACATATATAATAAATACAAATATTTTATATATTAATATATTTTAATTAATTAATATGTTGTATAATCTAATATTAATGTTAAATATGAATATAAAAAAATACATAAAGTATAAATGGGTCTTTATACATCATGTATCATTTATAGTTATATTTTATATATTAATATAATATTCTAATGTATAATATTTTGTGTAATAGTAAAACATTAAAACTATGTTTTAATAATAAAATATGAATAGTAAATAGTGTTTTTAGTTCATATTTTTTCATTAATTTCATTATGTTTTATTAATATTTTATATATCAAGTGGATACAAGATATTCAAAATATAAATGAAAAATGTAGATCTTTAACAAAAACACATGCTTTATGACAGTGAGTTTAATTGTTAGTGATGCATGTATTATG
This sequence comes from Romanogobio albipinnatus, assembly GCA_023566225.1. NCBI lineage: Eukaryota > Metazoa > Chordata > Actinopteri > Cypriniformes > Gobionidae > Romanogobio > Romanogobio albipinnatus. The sequence goes on from CM042241.1 coordinate 13,488,042, forward strand.
TCCACGAGGACTTGATTGGAAGACGTTCTTCATGGAAGTTCTTGAGCTCACATGAACGTTGAACAGCTGTGTTAGTGCGCCATCTCCTGGACACACAATGAATCAAACTCATCTCTGTCTCTCCAGAGATTTCATCAGCAGTCTGCGTCTGTACCGCACGTTCTACGGTGGCCTGGCGGACCTGCTGTGTGTGAGCGATCTGGGCTCTGGAGACGGACTGGCCTGCTGGAACGGAGCTGAGATTGACAAAGGGTACATGTCTGAAATCTTCTGCCTCTGCTTTCTTCTGCCTGTAGCTGCATTCAGTCATCATCATGTCCACAAGTGTCACATAGTTCATAAAGCTATCTATCTATCTATCTATCTATCTATCTATCTATCTATCTATCTATCTATCTATCTATCTATCTATCTATCTATCTATCTATCTATCTATCTATCTATCTATCTATCTATCTATCTATCTATCTATCTATCTATCTATCTATCTATCTATCTATCTATCTATCTGATGGGATGATCCATTGAGAAGTGCTACGCTTGTCACCTATGGTATTTTAAAGTGGTTTCAGGACATTAGATCACTTGATTAGATCATCTGGTTCCTGGTTAAAGGGTACATAACACACAGTTTCTGCTGTGAAACTGTCTCAAAAACTCTCATGTTAATCCTGAGTACCTATAGAGTAGTATTGATCCTTCATATCTCAGAAGAGTCTTTAGTTTTATCATATTTATTAAAGACAGATACGCTGTACCGAGTCTTTCAAAACATCAGAGTTCGTGGAGGCGTGCAGTGGGCGGAGTTAAAGAATCTTGAACACACACACACACACACACACACACACACACACACACACACACACACACACACACACACAACACACACTACATCATGGCATTATCCCTGGATAACTTTTGATTCACTATACGTTGGTGTTGTTCACATTATATGCGCCGATTGCCAACAAAACACACATTTGATGCAGTTTCACTCACCGCCTGCGGTTTCCACTCATGACCGGGAACAAACACACACACTTGCAGAACTCCGGAAAAACAAACTGCATCCACTGTTCCCTTAACTCTGGGTTATTTGGGAAGCTGAACAAGGTCATCTTTCGCTCACAACCAGAAACACACTTCTTTAGTGACATTGTTGATTTCATGGTCTAAAAACAAAATGCTCGAAGCTCGATGATGGGCGTGCTCTTGCTCTCGCTCTGGGTGATGTGTGTGTGTGTGTGTGTGTGTGTGTGTGCGCATATCCGGGAGAAGTGCCCATACAAGGAGCCTTTATGACATCATACAGGGCCATATAAAAAAAAAATCCTGAAAGAGTGTATTCTCCACAGAAATACTTTGTCATACATCCAACTAATGTTTAAAAATGAACTGCAAAGGGTTCAACCCGGCGCTCAGGTAGAGTTAAACAGTCCGCAATAGGTGCTCTTGGGGTAGGGAAAAATCCAATGGCAAAAAAAGGCAGGTCCCAGGCACTCAGTCAAACGTAAAAGAGGAGAAGGAATTAATTTAAAAGCCTTTATTAAGTATGGCGTTGGTTCTCCAATCTTGTAGACCTGATTGCCTCATTGGGTTAATTGATTATATTAGGCCTTATTAGGCTAATTGAATGCTTTCTGACTATGGGTGGGGTTCAACTTATAAGTTTGTGTCATTCTCATCTTGTGTGCGGCTTTGCCCTGAAGAAGACCATCTGTTTGGTCGAAACATGTTGGCTCTTGTAGTTTTTTAAATATGACTTAAGCCATACTTAATAAAGGCTTTTAAATTAATTCCTTCTCCTCTTTTACGTTTGACTGAGTGTCTGGGACCTGCCTTTTTTTGCTAATGTTTAAAAATGTTGTCCATGTTTAGCACGAGCATCAACTCTTTAACAGTGTAATAAGTCAGAATGCATGAAATAGCATTAGACTTTAAATCTCTAGAAGACTTGAGCCATAAACCTTCATAGTTGCTTTGATAAAGACACTTGAGTTAGTCCACTGAGACTTACCTATAATTAGTGCACTACAAGTTGCTTTGGAAAATAATCTATACTGAACGACTAACTATATCCTACTGTAAGTACAGAAGTGTGTTTAGGTCTGATATGTGCTTGCTCTTTATTCTGATCAGTAGATTTTTAGGTTTGCATATTTCCAGTATTATACATGCAGGATTTTATTATTATTATAATATAATTATATTTCTATTTATTATATTTGTATCAAACAATGAGTTCATCATGATTTGCATGACCAAAGCAAAAAAACTAACAAACATAATTCATATAAACAATTATAATAAAACTAATAATAATGATTGTTAATATAATGTATTATTAACTAATCTAAGTGGCTTCCTCATTTCCTCAGTTTCCTAATTTTTCAAGATATGTTGCATTTTACTTCACCAATAATAATAAAATAATGTATGACGAAATAGTAATAGCAATTATTATTATTAGTATTTGTTTTAATTTAGTTCAGTTCACCTTTGGCATTGATTTTATGATCTAACCAACTCCTGGGGTCGTTTGGGAAATCCTGAGTTGCATTATATAAACTGAAGACTTTCTGAAAAAAGTGTGTATGGCCACTCGTCATTGCACAGATGTAGCTACTCGTGTGATGGTTTCCGCCTGTGTAATTAAGGATTTTGTGTAGTGGTGGTCTGTGTTGGCATTTTTCCCGCTCACCATAAACAGCTTTATAAGTGACAGGCCAGCTGTTCCTAGATCCGCAGCATCCTCCCGTTCCCCTCTCCGCTGCACACTGGGGAAAAATCCAATCCATCTCCTCGCTGCTCCTATCTCACCTGGCCTGTCATCGCCCCAACACTCCCATAAATTCATCCCCGGTGGTATTTCCTCCGAACTGTCATCCGCTGTCAGCGCTGCCAGATGGCAGGTGGGACCATATTTCAAGAGGAGAGGTGGGGCGGGGCCGGGACGGCCTGCAGGACGGGTTGTCGTCCGCCAGTAACCGCTGACAGGACGAGGTGAGGTGGTTTCCCGGCTGCTGCTCAGCTGCTGTGCAGAGAGTAATTCAAGAGGCGTCCTCTTGTGGTGGAGCTAAGGAACATGAGATTTGAAGATTATGGGATGTGTTTGCGTTAATCTATTGAGTTAATGTGCGACCACTTGTATTGGCAAAGTAATCATTATTTGCGTATTTATGAAAAAGAAAAAAAAAAACAGTTTTGTTCATATTTAATTGACGCTTTGGACAAAGGTTGCACTCTTAAACATTACATACATTAATGGGGTGAAAATTAGCAATACTGTACCAAAATGGAGTTATAGAGCTACTAGCTTAAATATTGCCTTCAACAAAACTAATACAAACTTGTGAAAAATGACTGGATTTACCCCATTTATGTGTATAAAAAAGCATGGAATGGTACTGGAAGGTATTTAAAGAAAAAAAAAAGTATTTAAGACATTTAGATGTTTTAGTTTAACAATCGTGCTAATAGTTTGCTTCAAATAGGCTAAATTAATCCATGGAGTCCATGGAATAAAAGTGAAGTAAATGAAGGGTGTTTTCACACTTATAGACGGTTTCATCGGACGCACACGTGTTACCACGGTTACGCGCCTGGCCCGGTGTTTGTTTATCAGTCTGGCAAGGGGATAGTTTGGCGCACTACTTAGTAGAAACACATTTTTGATGTACTATTCTTGAATAACATGATATAAATATTAACGATCAAGCAGAGAGAATATGACACCAGCGCAAAACAGTGTGAGCGACTCACCAAAAAGCCTTAAATGTTTCATTAATATCCAGTCATACGAGAGCAGCTTCTAATGCAATTTAGTCTGTATGTCTAATGTAATTTACTTGTTATTTATTTAGCTTGTTATCAGAAATAATCTACTCTAGAGGAACTTATTCTGGCTGCGTTTACACTTGGCATTAACATGCGATCAGCGTGATCATCAGTCAATCAGGCGAGCTTACATTTGTTCACATCAAGTGGTCGCCATCTGGATAACTGATCGGATTTATGTTTCCCGCAAAATATTTAAATGTGTACAGTGTAGTATATAGTACAGAAAACGGCATTACACGGTCCTTAAAGGGTTATTAGTTCACCCCAAAATTGTAATTCTGTCATTATTACTCTCCCTCATGTCGTTCCAAACCTGTAAGAACTTCGTTCATCTTCGGGACACAACTTAAGATATTTTTCTTCTTCTCTACCATCTTACGGGTTGGGGTCCACATGAGGGGGAGTAATTAATGTATGAATTTACATATTTTGGCGTTCCCCCCCTTCTATATTGCAGACAGAAATGGGAGATTATTTATAATAAACGTGCTGAAACAATAAAAACATGTAAATTAAGATAATGCCCAAAAATAAGTTTGGGCCACAAAAGTGCGCATGCGCAGTAACGTTTGTTTATGTTGTTGCCGTTGAAACCGTCTATAGATCATTTGTTTTGTTTCCGAAACAGGGACTTAATTTGTTACAATATTGCATTTTCTTCTTGGTTCGGTTCGCTTTCACAAGGAAACCGTTCAAAGCGTACTAAAATGTGTTTATGCAAGTCAGATGCGAGTACAACTGTCCTCCTATTAGGGGTGCACCGATCCGATATTAGGATCGGATATCGGCCGCGATACTGACAAAATAGCTGGATCGGAAAAATTAACAGATCCACAAGCCGATCCAGGTGTTTGTTGTTTTTTTCGTTTTCTTTCGTCGCAGCAGAACCTACATCATTCGTCAGCTTCACGTGTGTCACATGCTAGAAGCAACATGGAGCGAGCCAGAGAGTCGGCTGTGTGGAGGAGATATTTCACGCTTGCCACGCCAACTAGTTTGTCGCTGTTTGCAATGTCTGCAAAGTAAATTAAATGTTTCGAGGGGAGGTGGTATTACTGCAAAGTCAGGGTTTTTCCTGCATTGAACATTTTTGGCGGCCGCCAAAACTAATTTTTGTCCCGCCAAAGCCTAATTTGATGAGTTACTGTGATTTACGAGTGATGTAGAATAGATGCTGCGCTTTTGACTGAGTGACAGAGAGAACGATCAGAGAGTGCATTCTCTGGGTCTTCAAAATAATCAGTGTTAGCTGTTAGCTCTTTCTCATATTTCACATATTAATCCAAATCAAAAGGTCAGAAGACCGACACCATGTTGCACGTGACACATTCTGACAATTTAGTCCTTGAATTACCGCTGGGTGTGAATTGCGCTCAAAAAACATTGACTCTTCTCTGACCAGCTGACATAAAGCATACTTTCAATCAACGGGAAACAAATCATATCCAGTTATGAAGTGTTTTCTGTGTGTTGACATCTTTCTCGACGTTCTAACAGACGGGATTCGCACACAACGCGTCTGCTAATGTCCGATTCGTGACCTAATGACTCCTTTGAACCGAATCATTTTAACGACTGGTTAGAACAACTGATCTGTCCAACACTGAACTCATGAATCAGTTTATTAATTTACTCAGAACGCATCTGAAATGAGAACACAAGTGCTTACCCAATTTAGCAAGAATTATTTTTAATTATCAACAGTATTTCAGCTTATTTCTGTTGACAATGTGTAGTAAAATAAATAGGCCTAGCCTACAATCATTTAGACAGGAGTGAGGTGAAACCAGAACAAAGTTGTTATTAGCAAGCTGATAATTTTTATTAAATTGCATATGGCAGAAAATTAGGCTATTTGTTAATTTGTAATGCTACTTTTTAATATTGATATGATTATATACCAAAACAATGATCTGTAGTGTAAAAAATGTTTGGTAACTGTCAGATTACTATTGTATGTTTGACTGTTTTTTGTTTCCACTGCTACCTTTAATTTATTTAAAGACGTTTGATTACATTCTATTTTAGATTTGAATGCACAATTGTTTTTTAAATAAATAAGAATTCAACACTTTACATACATCTGTTATTTTGTCTTAGTTATGTTTAGTTAGTAAAGTCTGGTGCCTTTAGTCTCTTCAAGGAAGATATAAGGTGGAAGATATACAGTTTATTATTAATTCAACAATAGTATCGGATCGGTATCAGGTATCGACAGATACACAAAGCCCAGGCATCGGTATCAGTATCAGGACTGAAAAAGTCGGTGCACCCCTACCTCCTATTGGTCAAAGTTTCCTCTGGTTCTGTAGCTCAAACAATAGAGCAATGGCGCTAGCAACGCCAAGGTCATGGGTTCGATTCCCAGGGAAAGCAAGAACTAACACAAATGTAAAAAAAAAATGTGTACCTTGAATGCAATGAAAGTCGCTTTGGATAAAAGCGTCTGCCAAATGCATAAATGTAAATGTAAATGTAAATGCGTCATCCATTGTTTTTCAGAATCAGAATCAGAATCAGAAAGAGCTTTACTGCCAAGTGTGCTTGCACACACAAGGACTTTTTCTTGGTGCTGAAGCTTCCAGTGCACATATACAATACAAACACAACAAGAACATAGTAATACAAATTCTATGAACAAAAATATGAAAAATAGTATAAAAAATATAAGGTCACAGTTACGTTTAGTCAGAATAAACATTTACAGATTATGAACATATTTACAGTATTTGAGTAGTATGAATATATAAACATAAATAATCTCCTGAGTTTAAAAGATTGCACTAAACAGTCAGAGTATTGAAGTTTGGGGGGGGGGGGGGGGTATTTAACTGTTCAAGAGGGAAATGGCCTGTGGGAAGAAACTGTTCCTGTGCCTAGATGTTCTAGTGGCCAGTGATCGGAGTCGCCGTCCTGATGGTAACAGGTCAAACAGGCGGTGTCCAGGGTGAGTGGAGTTTGTGATGATTTTCCCTGCTCTCTTCCTCACTCTGGAAGAGTACAGGTCCTGGAGGGTTGGCAGGGGAGCACCAATAATTCTCCTTTTAAAGCAAAAAGAACCATTACCATTAGTGGTGTAAAGGTACACGTATTCGTACCGAACCGTTTCGGTACAGGACTTCTGGTAAGGTTCACCGTCAGTTTTATGTACCGTTACACCCCTAATTACCATGCATTTTTGAACATGATAATATCATGAGTTACTCAACCATGGCGTTTTTTGAAGCACTTTGATGTAAATACCATGGTACACTGCTGTACTTTTTCAGCACCACGATATGTTTCAAAGTAGCCGAAATAACATCTGAAACCATCACTGTACCATGTTATTCCATGGTTTTATCATAACACTATTTTAAGGATAGGGGGAGAGTGGGTAAGATGAGCCTTTTTTCACTTATGTGGCCCCAGGGTCCCCGCGGGATATTAAAAAGTCTTAAATGTCTTTAAATTCAAAATCAAAATTTTAAGGCCTTAAAAGTCTTAAATTCGCTGAAGTATTGAGTTCTAGGTCTTAAATAATTTTAAACGGGTCTTAATTTTCCTAAGTCCATGTAACGCTACTCCATTGCTCATTGAAATGCTCCCGCAATGTTTGAGAGAGAGAGAGAGAGAGAGAGAGAGAGAGAGAGAGAGAGAGAGAGAGAGAGAGAGAGAGTGTGTGTGTGTGTGTGTGTGTGTTGTTAGTTCGTTTTTTCGCTAGTGAGAGACCAACATGCATCTTATAAAGCAGCCAATCAGCTTTCATGTTATTGGCGCGAGGCTCTTTCTGATTGTACCACAGACGCATCAAACGGATTTTATTCTTCAGCTTCAGTTCTCCAGTTCTTCCAGTTCACGCGATCGTGATAGCAAAGGCGAATCTTTCTCACCTGCCATCTCGTATAATGACCAAATAAAAGTTTGATATGCCCGATAGCACTAAACAAAGAGTTTAAAAAGCGGTGAAAACCCCGAACTCATTCGCTACTGACACACGGACTGATGTCAGACTGGCCGCGGATTCTGCAGGCGTTTGCCGCCGGTCAGCGCTCGCGCGAGTGAACCGAATCTAGGCATATTCATACATATCCATATCTATGGGCTCATCATTACTGTAGGTCTTAAAGTGAAAGCAACCCAATATAGCCGAGCCTATACCCCCTCCTGCCTGTGTCGTTAATATTAATCAAACAACAACAACGGGGAAAAACAAACAGTAGCCCTAAACTTAAAGCACTGTTTGTATCTGTATATTTAAGTTGTATTTATTTGTCCTATTGTCAAACAAGATTCATGCATTTTGTTTGTTTTATTGCCATGTGTGACTATTGTGCATCTAATATAATGATATGGTAAATGTGGCATCCTAATTATGAAAAAAAAAAGAAACATGCACATTTCTGAAAATGACCATCACAAAATCAGTCATTTTGATCTCACAAAAAATGTATATACATACACACACACTACCGGTCAAAAGTTTGAGAACGGTTCGATTTTTAAAATGTTTTTTAAAGAAGTCTCTCCTGCTCACCGAGGCTGCATTTATTTGATCCAAAATACAGCAAAGACAGTATTATTGTGAATATGTTTTTTTATTTTTTTATTTAAAATAACTATATTTCAATATATATCTTAAATAGAATTTATTTCTGTGATTCAAAGCTGAATTTTCAGCATCATTGCTCCAGACTTTAGAGTCACATAATCCTTCAGAAATCTTTTTTTGTTTTTTTTTTACTTTTTTTTATCCATTAAAGAATCCAAAAAAAATGTTTTACACAACTGTGTTCAACACTGATAATAAACATAAATGTTTGTTGATCATCAGATCCTCATATGAGAATGATTAGTGATTTAGTGAAGGGTCATGTGACACTGAAGACTGGAGTAATGATGTTAAATTCAGCTTTGATCACAGGAATAAATGACACTTTACTGTATATTCACATAGAAAACAGTCACAACAGAACTGTCACAATATTACAGCTTTTTGTATTTTTAATAACATAAATGCAGCATTGGTGAGCAGAATGTAAAAACATTTAAAAATCTTACCGTTCTCAGACTTTAGACCGGTAGTGTGTTTGTATATTAATCCTGGTGGGATTGAGCTATGAGGAAGTGCAAGATTACTAATACTTTGTTCAATTTGAATAAATTAATTTGCTTTGCAAGTAATTTTGTGATTCTGCATTTCCTTTTGTACGTTTTTTTTTTTAAATTGCGTGATATAGGTCTTAAATTTAATTCATAATGGTCTTGAAAAGGTCTTAAAAAGTCTTAAATTTGACTTGGTGAAACCTGCAGATACCCTGGGCCCTCAAGATAAGGGAATATGAGGCAGAAGTACAATGAAAGTAATCTAAAGTAATTCAGGATGTCTCCTATTATTTTAAATGATCAGAATGCGTCTATGACAAAGGATTCTAAAAATATGGCTTCTTATTTAAAAAAAGTGTTCATGTGGCTCAATTCACCCAAGGTTAGGGGTAAGTTGATCTGAGTCAGTGGGTAAGTTGCACCAAATGGGTGTAAACTGAGCATCTGTGTCAGGACTTCTGAAACTTAGGATCCAGATGCAGAGTGAACAACGAAGACTTTATTTAACAAGACTCTAGACAGGGCACAAGGAAGTGACAAGGTGTGAGTTTAAACAGCAGGGCAGGGGACAGACACCACGACGACAGGCAGGGAGGATGACCACTGAGACCAGTCCCGGGAGATCATGAACTTGAGGATGGCTTGGGAGGCAACACCAGGCTGATGGTGGGAAAACACAGGCAGGAACACCAGGAACCTGAGACTTGATGTCCTCTCCCAGAATCAGCTCCCGTCTTGACTTCCAGGGAAAGAGACAGTGGCCAAGGGAGACTCAGGACACAGGGAAGGAACCAACACAAGACATACACGACAAGACAACAAGAGATAAACAAGAGCAAAAATAAAACCTAAGAATAGGGAAACTGCAACTAAGTATCAGAAATCTAAAAAGAAAACAAAAAAAAGAGATATAATAAACTATAACAAACAAGAGGAGCTAAATAAATACTAGAAATAAAAGACGAACTAGAAACAAAGAAAAAGTAAAAAAAAAAAAAAAAATTGCAACCTTGCAGGAAACTAGTGATGTTACTTATGACACTGAAGCTTCGATGCGCGTATCGCGCATGCGACACAGTTTGTAGTGAAGCTCTGTATCGGGGTGTGTATTGGTTTCCCTGAGTCACGTGATCGATGACAAATGAAGCCTCACTTTCTGTCCAATCACGTGCGCGTTTCACTTTGCGTGTCAAAAGCTTCGAACCCCCAGATCTTACTTAACGAGTCCTTGTTGGCTCAGTCTGGTTGATGGTTTCGTGAGGAGAGTGCTGTACTTTGAAAGTTAAACAATATATTACATTTAGATAAACATTTATTTGTCACTATTTATTCTTTTTTGTTTGTTGTTGTGTCTTTGTATTTTGGTAAAATACTTGCACTTTTTTTAGGTCATTTGGTGTTGGTATTTGGGGTTAGGGTGGGATTAGGGGATAGGGTGTTGGTGTTTGGTGAAGGGTTTGTATTTAGAGCAATGGCAACAGGGAAAAAAGAAAGAATTCCCCTATCTGGGAGCATTTTGAGTTTATAGCTTCCAATGTATGTATGCTTAAAAAAAAAAAAAAAAAAAAAAAAAATATATATATATATATATATATATATATATATATATATATATATAATATATAATTTTATGTATTTTATTCTTGTATGTAATTTCTTACTTTCATATAACTTTTTTAAACATTGAAATATTCATTTTATGAAACAGCTTTTATTTCTTAATAAAAATAATTAAAACCTTTATCACCTTACTGTCATTCCTACGGTTACACAAGCACTATCACTGCCAAGTGTCATAAGCACATTTAATTACAGATGATCCTATCAAACAATGTCCTTATTTTGTGTGTGTGTGTGTAGAGAGAGAGAGAAGGCCTACATTACATCTTATTTAATCATATAAGCTCATATTATATTTTACTGTCACACTTTAATGGGTAAATTCATTTATTTACTGGACACATTAAACACAAACATATAAAGCTTTTATTTGTACACATAGCATTGAAACGATGGAGTGTGTTGTGCTTGCTTCATCTGACAGAGCTTCTTCCACAGGCTTCTGCCTGCTTTATTTTAAATAAGCACCAGATGGCGCTGTTCTCGACACTCTTGAAGCTTCGAATCTTTTCCCGGAACGGTCAGGGTAAAGCCTCACTGCTTCATGAGGCTTCATTTCCCCATCCCTACAGGAAACTAGAGAGAGAAAAATAAGACCACTAAACTAGAGAGAAACAAAATCAAAGCTAGAGAAAAGGCTAGGGAAAATAAGGCTAAGAACTATAACTTGGCAAGAGCAACAGCTATCACAAGGACAAGATAAGCCAGAATGCACACAAACGCAACAAACCAACAAGGACATGAGGGAAAAAAGCACAATATAAAGGGACCAGAGCACATGAGGGTCAGGTGAGCACAATTAGTGAAACAAGGACTAGACAATGACTAAACAAGGGGTTGTGGTAAAGGGAAACAAGGAAGCAGGACAAGAGGAACACACAAACAAAGACTCAGCCATGTGCTCAAGCACAAGACAAACAAAGAAACACTAAAGAACAAAACAGACTAGACTGTCAGGGCAGGATCCTGACACTATGAATCTGATTCCAACCCATGTGAAATTTTAAAGATAATTTACCTATTTTAATAATCCAACTTACTTTTACAAATAGTCGTATTTCTTTAACTTAACAACACAAAACAAACCTGGAAACCATGAAACTTCAATATCTTTAATTCCCCCTTCGCCAGGAGTTTGCTTGACAGGCGATCTGACCAATCATAATCTGCCATTCGCCGAATCCGCCATTTTTGTCCGACAAAGCAGTCAAGAGAGTTCATAGATTAACGTCGGTGGACTTGAACTTGTAAAACGATGTGTAATGACGTCTTTCCGCGGTTGAAACATTTTGACATTCCTTCTGAAGTTCATTCATGTTAATTTGATATAAATGAACTAGAAGGAAGAGATGATAGGTTCACGAGCAGCTTTAACTGAGGCGCTACAGCGACCTGTCACCACACATTAAATGTACATTTCTTTAAAAAAAAGTGTGAGATGGTGGTCCAGTGGGTTAAACCATGGACCTGATATGCAGAAGGTTGCTGGTTCGATCCCAGCGGTCACCACCAGTGTGTCCTTGAACAAGGCACTTTACTCCATGTGGCTCCAGGGGGATTGTCCCTGTAATAAGTGCACTGTAAGTCGCTTTGGATAAAAGCGTCTGCCAAATGCATTTTTTTTTTATTTTATTTTTTTAAATGACAACATTTAAGAGTTGAGACTTTGTTTCATATTAAAAGTAACCTGCTCTGTCCTGTCTGTCAGTGTGTTGTCAGTATCCTCTTTGCTCTGCGATGCGTTTTTCACTGCATGAGAATGTGTGTGTGGTGTGAGAGCGCGGCTTGTTGGACATATCAACGGTAACTAAAGGGGGCGGGTCTTTGCGAGCGGTCAATTTTGAACAATAAAGTTGTAACCTTCCCCAAAACAGACTAAACAGAGGTTGTTGAGTAGAATTAAATAGAAACGTTAATAAATGTTTATACTGTCCCTATCAAATCAACTATATAGAGTATATATATAGTTGCGTATTATTACATTATATCATACTTACGAGATTTTATTTCAGTGCCTAGTGGACGGGTAACTTACCCCACATCATTTGGCTCACTTTGCCCCATAGCTTCCATTTTGGGGAAAAAACCTACCTAGCTTACCAATTCATGCTAAATGATTTTCATGGCTTTATGCAGCACCAACATGCATCATAAATATTTCCAGACCTGGATGAATTTGCTTTGATGTAACAGCCATTACATCTGTTATGCTCACATTTTACTGTTTTTTCAGTAAATGGGTGCTTTCCACTTCTCCCATGTGTTTCTCCTTTTCACAGTCTGGCAGAAATGATGGGTGATTCCAAAATATTGTATAGGGTCAAATGACAATAAAAGTGTACAGTTGCTAAGATACGGGGGGTGGGTCAACTTAACCACTGTCTCATCTTACCCCGCTCTCCCCTAAGCCTGGAATAAAATCCATACTGAAGCAGGTCATGATTGCTTTGGGAATATTGAAATATTCTCTCAAACGCAGGCAATCCCACCCAGAATCGAACACGTTTAAGCCTCAGTCTTCGTCTCAGAGAGGTTATATAAGTCTTTAGAGCGCTCTCTGATTAAGACCACAAAGGAACATAGGGATCTTTGTTTTTACTGCGATAGATGGCCCACTTGTCTCACTCCAGACTGACTTTGTCACAGCGGTCTACTTATGTATGGCAGCCCCATCCTCCATCGCACCTCGGGCCACCGCTTTTAGCGCTCGGCCCACCAGAGGTAACAGTGATAAATAACCAGCCACCCCCTGGCCCCACATCTGCCAGGAGAGAGGGATAAAAAGGACAAATAAAACAGGACGGAGGGCGACAGACTGATTTACCAAGGCCATTCAGATCTAAAACGAGCGGTTTGGGCCCTGGTCACTTTGAAAGGGTGCATGTCCGAGAGCGAGGGCCAAACGGCCACCAGCAATTAGGATGGACGACGCTGTAGCTTTGATAAATAAGAGCACACACAGAACGTGTGACCTCAATGTTATTTAAGGAAAGCTCACTTATTAGGGCCGTAATGAAAACAGAAGGGTTGATTTTTGCTCTTCTATTTATGATAAAGATTCATATGGGTTCTCATATCTGGCTCATATTGGATGGGACCAACCTGGGGCCATATTTTATATATATATATATATACACTCACCTAAAGGATTATTAGGAACACCATACTAATACTGTGTTTGACCCCCTTTCGCCTTCAGAACTGCCTTAATTCTACGTGGCATTGATTCAACAAGGAGCTGAAAGCATTCTTTAGAAATGTTGGCCCATATTGATAGGATAGCATCTTGCAGTTGATGGAGATTTGTGGGATGCACATCCAGGGCACGAAGCTCCCGTTCCACCACATCCCAAAGATGCTCTATTGGGTTGAGATCTGGTGACTGTGGGGGCCATTTTAGTACAGTGAACTCATTGTCATGTTCAAGAAACCAATTTGAAATGATTCGAGCTTTGTGACGTGCATTATCCTGCTGGAAGTAGCCATCAGAGGATGGGTACATGGTGGTCATAAAGGGATGGACATGGTCAGAAACAATGCTCAGGTAGGTCGTGGCATTTAAACGATGCCCAATTGGCACTAAGGGGCCTAAAGTGTGCCAAGAAAACATCCCCCACACCATTACACCACCACCACCAGCCTGCACAGTGGTAACAAGGCATGATGGATCCATGTTCTCATTCTGTTTACGCCAAATTCTGACTCTACCATCTGAATGTCTCAACAGAAATCGAGACTCATCAGACCAGGCAACATTTTTCCAGTCTTCAACTGTCCAATTTTGATGAGCTCGCGCAAATTGTAGCCTCTTTTTCCTATTTGTAGTGGAGATGAGTGGTACCCGGTGGGGTCTTCTGCTGTTGTAGCCCATCCGCCTCAAGGTTGTGCGTGTTGTGGCTTCACAAATGCTTTGCTGCATACCTCGGTTGTAACGAGTGGTTATTTCAGTCAAAGTTGCTCTTCTATCAGCTTGAATCAGTCGGCCCATTCTCCTCTGACCTCTAGCATCAACAAGGCATTTTCGCCCACAGGACTGCCGCATACTGGATGTTTTTCCCTTTTCACACCATTCTTTGTAAACCCTAGAAATGGTTGTGCGTGAAAATCCCAGTACCTGAGCAGATTGTGAAATACTCAGACCGGCCCGTCTGGCACCAACAACCATGCCACGCTCAAAATTGCTTAAATCACCTTTCTTTCCCATTCTGACATTCAGTTTGGAGTTCAGGAGATTGTCTTGACCAGGACCACACCCCTAAATGCATTGAAGCAACTGCCATGTGATTGGTTGATTAGATAATTGCATTAATGAGAAATTGAACAGGTGTTCCTAATAATTCTTTAGGTGAGTTTATGTATATAAATAAAAAAATTTTACATGTACTTTAACGCCCAACCCATCCCTTTAATTTGTTTGTTGCTGTAATGCAAAATAAATAAATAAATGTTTATTTTTTTATTATGTTATATTTTTTATTATTTGAGCAAATCATATTTTTAAAACATGTTTACATTTAATTATGCATTTTAATAAAAAAATCTTAAATTTGTGCAGATTAAAAGTAAAAATTATAAAAAATGTTCTACAACATAAAAACATCCATATACGTCACAATAATGAGAATTTTCTTTATGCACAATACATTTTTTAATATATTTAAATGTAACAAACCTGTTTTGCATTAGTTATGTTTATGTCCGTGCTGTCATAAAGATGACGAGGTTTTGGTTTTAAAGTCACTGGCAAATGACAAATGATTCAGAAATAATGTGACCTTGTAGAATATTAACGTATGCCACTGATAATATAAAACACAATTAACCTGAAAGCTGTTGCAGATGGTAGATATGCCTTTGCTATGAATTTTACCCTGCAAACTCAGTATTCAACTACATTTTTATATTTTCTGATTGCTTATGCAAAGCTAGCTATTGTTTTGGGTGGTTACTAGGGTGTTGATATGCATTGCAGAGTGGGGATGGGATATCCCATGAAGGTTTTACTCAATATTTGTGTTTTGCAACCATATTGCCTTGAGTATCCTCTAGTTTCCCCCCAAAGCTTCTTATGGATAGTTTTATTCTGTGTATGTAAAAAGTAAACTCAGGATCCGTTTAAAACAACAAAACCAAAAAACTATGTCAACAACAAAAACATTTGATGTTGCTTGTGGACGACGTCTGATAAAACGGTTAAAATCTTCTTTCCTCCAGCTGACATGCACCTCTGTTGGTGGCACAGCAGGGTGTCCCGACAGGCTTTGTCCTTCTGAGACTTGTGACATTATAAGGGAATCACAGGATTTGCAGGAAGTTCTGTCTGTGCTGGTCAAATATACAGACATTTGCTTAGGGCGCTTGTTTTTACACACTTGTATGTCTTGCTCTCTTCTCTGAAACAACATTTTTATTTTTGGGAGAACATCTTTATCATCTTTGAACATTTTTGTCTGTCTGTCTGTCTCCATCCATCATCTGTCTATTTGTCTGTCTGTCTGTCTGCCTTTCTGTCTGTCTGTCTGTCTGTCTGCCTTTCTGTCTGTCTTCATCCATCCATCCATCTTCTGTTTGTTTGTCTGTCTGTCTGTCTGTTTCCATCCAAACATCCATCTTCTGTCTGTCTGTCTGTCTGTCTGTCTCCATCCATCCATCCATCCATCCATCTTCTGTCTGTATGTCTCATCCATCCATCCATCCATCTTCTGTCTGTTTGTCTGTCTCCATCCATCCATCCATCCTCTGTCTGTTTGTCTGTCTGTCTGTATCCATCCATCCATCCATTCTCTGTCTGTTTGTCTGTCTGCCTTTCTGTCTGTCTGTATCCATCCATCCATCCATCCATCCATCCATTCTCTGTCTGTTTGTCTGTCTGCCTTTCTGTCTGTCTGTCTCCATCCATCCATTCATCCATCTTCTGTTTGTTTGTCTGTCTGTCTGTATCCATCCATCCATTCATCCATTCTCTGTCTGTTTGTCTGTCTGTCTGTATCCATCCATCCATCCATCCATCCATCCATCCATCCATTCTCTGTCTGTTTGTCTGTCTGCCTTTCTGTCTGTCTGTCTCCATCCATCCATTCATCCATCTTCTGTTTGTTTGTCTGTCTGTCTGTCTCTATCCATCCATCCATACATCTTCTGTATGTTTGTCTGTCTCCATCCATCCATCCATCCATCTTCTGTTTGTTTGTCTGTCTGTCTGTCTGTCTGTTTCCATCTAAACATCCATCCTCTGTCTGTCTGTCTCCATCCATCCATCCATCCATCCATCTTCTGTCTGTCTCCATCCATCCATCCATCCATCCATCCACCCATCCATCCATATTCTGTCTGTTTGTCTGTCTGTCTGTCTCCATCCATCCATCCATCCATCCATCCATCCATCCATCCATCCATCCTCTGTCTGTCTGTCTGTCTGTATCCATCCATCCATCCATCCTCTGTCTGTCTGTATCCATCCATCCATCCATCCTCTGTCTGTCTGTCTGTCTGTCTGTCTGTCTGTATCTATCCATCCATCATCCATCCTCTGTCTGTCTGTCTGTCTGTATCTATCCATCCATCATCCATCCTCTGTCTGTCTGTCTGTCTGTCTGTCTGTATCCATCCATCCATCCTCTGTCTGTCTGTCTGTCTGTCTGTATCTATCCATCCATCCATCCATCCTCTGTCTGTCTGTATCCATCCATCCATCCATCCATCCTCTGTCTGTCTGTCTGTCTGTATGTCTGTCTGTCTGTCTGTATCTATCCATCCATCCATCCATCCATCCATCCTCTGTCTGTCTGTCTGTCTGTCTGTATCCATCCATCCATCCTCTGTCTGTCTGTCTGTCTGTCTGTCTGTCTGTCTGTCTGTCTGTCTGTCTGTCTGTCCGTATCCATCCATCCATCCATCCATCCATCCATCCATCCATCCATCCATCCATCCATCCATCCATCCATCCTCTGTTTTTCTGTTTGTCTGTCTATCATCTGTCTGTCTCCATCCATCCATCCATCCATCCTCTGTCTGTCTGTTTGTCTGTCTATCATCTGTCTGTCTCCATCCATCCATCCATCCATCCATCCATCCATCCATCCATCCTCTGTCTGTTTGTCTGTCTATCATCTGTCTGTCTCCATCCATCCATCCATCCATCCATCCATCCATCCATCCTCTGTCTGTCTGTTTTGGGCCAATTCTAAAATAATTGTTAATGGAACCGAGTTTTGTTAAGTGAAATATGTAACTGGAATCAGAATGATTAAATATCTTATTATTTGTATTCCTAATGTTGACTTCTGTTGAATTGTTCCACGTTTAGCAGTGCTAAATGTGTAAAGCTGGATTCAGAGTCTCGGGCTGTTTGTTTGTGGCTTATTTGCAGCTGGAGACGTTTGCGTTTGATGTGAAAATTTCAATTCATGCCCAGGCGATCCACAAACACTCATACACACACAAAATCAACAAGATCACAAGCGCTCCTCCATGTTTTATTCATGATGATTACACTGGGTGCTGCAACCCGCCTTCCCAGCCATTCTCTGCAGTCGTTTCACTCTCTCCAGATGTTTATTTATAGATATTTATAAATTAGACCATTAAAATATTGTCAGACAGCTCCGTTCATATGTTAGGCTGTAATAAGCTGTCCGTGTGACACATACGGATCTTCAGTTGGTGGCAGATCATCTGTCTTTGCACGTTTACTTGTAATAAATAAATG
This sequence comes from Romanogobio albipinnatus, assembly GCA_023566225.1. NCBI lineage: Eukaryota > Metazoa > Chordata > Actinopteri > Cypriniformes > Gobionidae > Romanogobio > Romanogobio albipinnatus. Next base: position 13,506,295 of record CM042241.1, read on the forward strand.
TGTCATTGAATCGGTTTGGTATAAAAACAACCCGAACAAGTTCTGCATCAACGCTGACCACTATGATGGACACATTCACTGTTTTAACCAGGACTGCGGTAAACTCCAGCCTGAAAAGAAAACGAGAATCCATCCTTGCGGAAACTTCCGCCGTCAGTCACTTTACCTTGGCTTCACCCTCAGTGATGTTTCATTTCGCCCCAGAAGCTGAAATTGAATTTCCTGTACACATATCCCCTGTAAGGAATATCCAGGTGCTTCTGGAAGAGTTCAGAGCTCCTGGGAGCGTCGAGCGGGGATGGAGAACAAATTCTGGGTTATTATGAAGAGCAGAAATGAAATCGTACTGACACGTATACGTGTGCAAGAAGTTCTTTCATCAACCTTTTCACCTCATATCACCTCCCATCGTGGTCTACTTTTGTTTTCAAAGTAACTTAAAAAAAAAAATACAGAGCAATTATTCCTGTTATGTAATATTTTTGATGCAAGATGCATGTAAATATATATATTTTTAATAATATCTACTCCAAATTCATGAACTATTAACCTGATATTTATTTCTTTCTTTATATATATTTTTTATTTATTATACCATCTCCAAAGAAAATTCAATATTAATATTATTTGTTATAATTATTATTTAAATTATTTATTTTGTAATGCCATCTCCCAAGAAAAGTTATGAAGTATCCTGATGATTCACTGTAGTAATAATAATAATAATAAACAGTATAGTGTTTTTGGGGTCTCATACCTCAAACTGAACATAAAGATAAAGAACATTCCATTTTTTAATGAATAGTTCACCCAAAGTTTTCTCTTTTTGTGGTTAAATTAAATTATTAAATTAAATTCAATTGTTTGATTATAAGCTTGTCTCCCACTGTGACTCAAGTCTAAACTGTAGTTTGGAATGGCAAGAATAAATAAATAATGACAGCATTTTGAGCATGTTGAGTTAACTATCCCTTTAAGGCTTCTAAAATCACCCCCTATAAAATAAAATAAAAATGAGCACACATAACTCTTTACTTAAAGTTGTGAAGGCTTTATTTTGTAACACAAAAGGCATTGTTAATGAGTGACCTCTGCTACGCCGTCCCATTTCTCCTCTTCACTCTGTTTAGCATAAATTATTACTGCTAGCATGTGGGCGACCACATCCACTTGCAGGATTAATGACTCACGCTCCCACAGACACCGCACTCCAGTGCCTGGCTCTCCCTCGGCTCCCTGAGCTCCCGTTTCCTCGGGGCGGTGCGTGCGGTGGGACGGTGGGGAAGTGCCGTTACCCCTGATTACCTTCCCAGGCCTCGCCGACCCATTTACTCTGAAGAGAGATGCCGTAGTCCCATATTTGCATTTTATTCTCGGCACTAAAGATTGCTATCTAACATTTGAAAACATATTGTGCTTTATATCAGTAGATGTTTGACACTAGGGGGCGCTGATGCTTCTTTTAACTGGTCATGTGGGCCAACGCAATCATGTTTAGTTGGCATTTTTAGTAGAGAAGGTACGTTTATTATATACAGTCTTTCTTTTATAGGAAAATGATCTGAGAATGTTTTATTCCGTTAGTCATCTTTTTGCCAGACAGTGAAAAGCAGATAGACATTTTTGACTGTTTAAAAATTTGGGGTTGGTAAGATATTATATTTTATTTTTCTCTTACTCCCCAAAGCTGTATTTATTTGATCCAAAATACAGTAAAAACAGTCAATATTATTACAATTAAGATGAACTTTTTTCTATTTGATTATATTTTAAAATGTAATTGTACCTTTGCATCACAGAAATAATTTTCAGCATCATTACTTTAGAGCATTTCAATGTTAAAAGCGGTTGTGCTTATTAATGTTTTTGTGAAAATCGTGATGCATTTTTTCAGGATTTTTGATGAATATAAAGGTCAAAAGAACAGCATTTTTTTCCAAATAGAAATATTTTACCTTTGATCAGTTTAATGTGTCCTTGCAGAATAAAAGCATTTGTTTCTTTCAAACTTATTTTACACTTGAAATGTAGTGAATGTAGTGTACTTTTATTTTTTGTTATTTATAATCTATATTATGGTGTGTGAAGTAATCTATTTTTTGCTTTAAACATTTTTTAAATATACATTTTTATTTCCCAACAGGTGTTTTTGCAGATTATCTGGTAGTTAAAACGGGGCCCAAAAGTCTGAGAACTGTGTGTGTGTGTGTGTGTGTGTGTGTGTGTGTGTGTGTGTGTGTGTGTGTGTGTGTGTGTGTGTGTGTGTGTGTGTGTACTGTATACAGACCCTACCATAACTAATTTGATTGCACTCCTCTAGTTAATATTTCGTTGCAGTGTTGAGTCTTGACCAGAGGGGGGAGCTGTGTTCATTTCATGATCTCATTCAGCCATCTCTTTTTCTCTCTCTCTCTCTCTCTCTCTCTCTCTCTCTCTCTCTCTCTCTCTCTCTCTCTCTCTCTCTCTCTCTCTCTCTCTCTCTCTCTCTCTCTTCTCTGTGCATTCAACATGTTCACTCCAAATGATGCATTAAAACGGGCATTATTATCGGCACAAACAGAAGACTAACAGAAGACAGCACAGGTACTTTTTTGGGTTTTATCAGCAGAGATGATTCGCAAACATTCATTCACAGGAGAGAGTTTCTTCAAAAACAACAGCCTAAGGTTATTCTGAGAGGGAATCCAAACGGGAAATGTTTAAGGTCAAGTAAATCGGGCTGTATTTCACATCGTTTCACTTAACCGTGAAAGCCCTCACACGTCAGTGAGTATAGATGGTTGGACGTTCAACAGACGTGACCTCATGTTTCTCTGTCCCAGATCAGGAATGTCTGCGGTAAATCTTAGTTTGGCATGGAGACATGGTGGCCGAGGGCTAGACTTGGCTTGGGTTTGTCCTTAAGCACTTACTGTAGGGCCACACGGATGAAGGATAAGCAAAACACACAGTGGCTGGTCATCAATTATTGCGCTATTATAGATGTGCAGAACCTCCACACACTGCTGAACACAGACATTAATTGCATATTTTGGTGCGAGCGTTTTATTCTGTGAAATTCTTCATAAATACCATCTGCTGGCATGCAGAAAAGCAGATGGTAAAATCAGGTGTGGAGATACTGCGGTAAAACACTGCATCACCTCTGTGTGAGAGTGGAGTAGAGAGGACAAAATTAACATGGAGTTTAAATTAACACTTTTTTTTGTGTCAAATGGAAAGTCCTTAAGTAAGCCATTCAGGAACATGATAAATTATTTAAATTACAATGAGTGCCGTTACATGCAAATCAGCACTGCAATAACTATAAAAGCTCATTTTAAAAACATACCAACCCGTTCTCACTCCCAAAATCTGAAGCATGGTCAAGTGCCTTCCTCACAATGAAGACGCTAAAGTCACCCCTAGGAGTCACTATATCGACACGCAGGTGCTCCATTGATTTCCGTTTTTTGCCCAATGCGTCAGATCAAGACGCTTTTAATTCTTTCCACTTGTAAAAGCAGACATGATTTTATTCATATTTAAAGGTTACTTTTATATTTTGGAGCAACTAACCCCACTCCTACCCTAAACCTACCCACTCCTAAACAATATAAAACACATAACAGGCAAATACAAGTACAGTCACAGATATTTATTGCAAAAACTGACCAAAAACAGTATAAAAGTATTAACTCATGTTGCATTCCAAGTCTTCTGAAGTCATACGATATCTTCATGTGAAGAACAGAGTTGATCTTAAAGGGGTACTTCAGCGCTGGGAAGATGAGTGTGTATTTAAACTGGGTCATTTATGCAGTAGAAATGTGAAATTATTTTTGAATTTGGTGCCTTCTAGGCAGAGAAAAGACAGAACATTTATTTTTGTCTCATGTGGATGAAAGACAACAACTCCCAGAATGCACTTGTTTCGCTGCCCTCCGAGGCCACTCCCAAAGCCACGGCCACTGGTTATATCACTTGCCCACCGCGGCACCGCCCCCACCGTCGTTTTGATATTTATAGTAAGAAAATAATTTCGTTCAGTTGGAGAACAGACACGACAATAAAAACTGAACGTGTCTTTTCAATAAAGTGCGAGTGAGCCGAATGAGAGTCATGTCACAGACGCAGCAGGAGTCAGATTTCATTCATCACGAGAGAGAAGAGCAGAGCTGAGGTAAGAGCGGCTGTAATTCACGACCCGTGTCCAGTCTGTCACGTTATCAGATCTCATGTGGAAGCTAAACTTTCATAGGAATTCATTGAAAAGTTGAAACACTCACTTTGCTCCGCAACGCTCCGTTATGAATGCCCGAGGCCGAGCCGAGCGTATTTACATTCTGTGAGTGAGATCCTCCCCTGTGGGCGGGTTGATAACATGCGGAACAGCTCCTGTAGTCTCTAGCCTCTGGCCAAAAATTACGATATTTGCGTCATCGGAGGATTTTTTCTACAAATAAAATTGTTCTCGTCTCAGGGGGATATGAGGGGGGAAAGTACCATAATTTGAATACACTACCGGGTTTCTACCAAGCGGCAACCTCCCGCAGTTTCTCTTGAAGCCAATGCGGAAGTGACTTAAACTGCAGTTCATCGACTGGCCACTAGGGACAGACTCCAGAAGGAGCAGAATCTCATTGAGCTCATGTTAAAATACCCAACTTTACAGCAGATTAAAACATGTTTACAGTCTGGGACAAATTGTGGTTTTGGTCTATACGGCTAATTTTGCCCTTCATGACGACTGTGAGGGGGGTGAATTATTTTATAACTCATTCGTTTACATTATATAAAGCATTAAAGTTCTGCATTATTAAGGGCGTGGCCACTTCGAGTGACCGGTGGATAGCCGTTTATCTGCTGTCTGTTAGTCATCACGTCACTTCAGCTCCGCCCACGTCCCGCCTCTTTGCCCATTTTCTGTTATCCGGGAGTGATCATTTTTAAATGTGTTTGTGATCTTCGGCGGATGGAGACGATGATCGCTTTTGGGGATTTTCTTCACACAAATCAATCGTTTGGCCTCGAGACACTTGGAATAATTGTACTTTTCTAATAAATTGTGTCTGCAGTCGGATCTGCCTGTTATATCCTGTGATGAGCAAAAGAGACTCATAAAAAACATTTAAACATTACAGAGCCCAAACCTTTAAATGATTAATGTGACATATAACACGTAACCATTAGGTTTCATTGACGGGTATGGTAATGTGTTTTGTTGTTGTGGTTTTGCTTTCAAACATAGATTTGATAGATCCCTTGTCTACCCTCATTAACCCGGGTTAATTCAGTCCAGCAGTCCAGATGAAGGGCTGCCGCTGATCTGTGTGTGTGTGTTTGATTTAGAGCAGCTCAAAAGCTGTCACACAAGGCCAAATGAAGCCACAGGTGATCCAAGCTGCGATCGATCCGCACACGGATGTGAAAACCAGATGAACTGATGCTCTGAGCGTGGTGCAGCTGTGTTGATGAAAGAACGAGAGGACAGGAAAAGAGCTTTTCATGGGTTTTCCACCGGAGGTGGAGGAAAAGAGTGTTTGTGTGTGTAGTGTGAGTCCAGATTGAAATGACTCTGGTACTGACTCTGATCTATCTATCTATCTATCTATCTATCTATCTATCTATCTATCTATCTATCTATCTATCTATCTATCTATCTATCTATCTATCTATCTATCTATCTATCTATCTATCTATCTATCTACCCACCTATCCACCCATCCATCATCCATCCATCCATCCATCCATACATCCACCCATCCACCCACCCACCCACCTATCCACCCATCCATCATCCATCCATCCGTGACTCTATCCATCCATCCATCAATCCTTCCTCCCACCCATCCATCCATCCATCCAATCAACCTATCCATCCATCCATCCGTGGCTCCATCCATCCATCCATCCATCCATCAATCCTTCCACCCACCCATCCATCCATCCATCCGTGGCTCTATCTATCTATCCATCCATCCATCCATCCATCCATCCATCCATCCATCCATCCATCCATCAATCCTACCACCCACCCACCCACCCATCCATCCATCCATCCATCCACCCATCCACCCATCCATCAACCTATCCATCTGTGGCTCTATCATCTATCAATCTATCCATCCATCCACCCACCCATCCATCTATCCATCCAATCAACCTATCCATATGTGGCTCTATCCATCTATCAATCTATCCATCCATCCTCCCATCCATCCATCCATCCATCCATCCATCCATCCATCCATCCATCCACCCACCCATTCATTGACCCACCCACCAATCCATCCATCCATCCATCCATTCATTCATCCATCAATCCATCAATCCACCCATCCATCCATCCATCCATGTATTTATATCTATATCTATCTATTTCTGTTTATATTTAAATATTACCAAAAATAAATCTTGTGTTTCAGTGAGTGAGTCAGATGTTCATTCAGTGAAGTCTTTAAAAGAACTGTATCATATGACTCATTCCGTTATGGATTGGACTGCACTGGTTATGTTGTATGTTATGATGCGTGTGCAACCATGCAACCTTTTATTAGTCTTTCACATTCAATCCATACTGAAAACAACAACTTAAAATAAGAAGTTAAATATTTATGTTGGTGTGGAGCTGTGGATTCAGTGGTGAATGACACTGATGGAGTATTTTAGTAGGCTCTATAAATACAGGTATCCAACATAATAATTTGTATTTTTTTATTGTTATTATTAGCACCAGTTCATGATTCCAACCCTGTAGCTGTGAGAATGTGTGTGTTTTGTTTGTGTGACCACTCTACACTAGCGTCTCCCCCAGGTTCAAGTAATAGAAAGTCAATATCTAACCGTGGACCTTGTGACCCATCGACTCTGACCTACAACAGTGGGTTCATTTCACTCAACACTTTACCATCCGACTGAATCCCACCCACATTCCCAGAGATAACATGAGCAGGCATCATGGACTATTCCACTGCCTGTCCTCCAAAATAAAGAAACATGACGTTTTTGAGGAGGAAATACGGAGACATTATCAGCTGCTCATCTACACCCAAAACCAAAGCGATATGACCACAATGACGTTATATATGAGGATTATATTGCTGGCTTCTGAAATATTAAAATCCAAAAATCAAGAGGAAGAGTGTGAACTCCAGAAAAGCTGGACATTTTAGCAGGATGTTTTATTTGTGTTATTTATTTTATTTTATTTTGTTATTTTATGTTTTGTTTTGTATTGTTTTTATTTATTTTATTATTTTTTATTCTATTTATTATTTTATGTCATGATATTTTATGTATTATTTAGTTTTTTCATTTTATTTATTTTTTATTTTATTCATCCTGAGCTAGATTTATTATTTATTATTTAGACTCTTTAGCCATGCTATTATTATTAAATAATAAATATTTTTTTGTAATTAATTCAGAACAGTATATATACTGCATATATGTAACGTACTGCTCCGAGACAGAGGTTGAGGATCCAAACGCAGCTTTATTAAAAGGGTAATCCACACTCGTAGTCAACAAACAGGCAAGGGGTCATAACAGGTAATCAGTCCAATTAGGCAAACAAGATAGAAGAAACGGGTAATCCACGGAACAGGTAAGAAATCCAAAACCAGAGACATGAAACCAGGGAAAACGCTCAGAAATGCAGTAATACAACAAACAAGACTTCGCAGTGAATGACAGAGTGAACATGGTTTATATAGGCTGGGGTAATGGGGTAATGAGGTGATGAGACACAGGTGCAAACAACGAGTGATGATGAGTCCAGGCAAAGGATTATGGGTAATGTAGTTTGTGATGGAGTGGCAGTCCGGGGTGGAGTGCCTTCAGGTGGTAATCAGGGGCACTCTCACTGGTGATTGTGACAATATATACATACATCGCAAAATAAATATTTTGTTGAGATTTTTTTTCTAAAATAAGTTACTTGTGTATTTATAAATATATCTGTGTCCATCAATTATCTTTTCAAATTGCACGTGACTGTATGTAAGATGTTATTATTAATGTTTTGATAATTAATTCAATATCTTACCTTTGAGGATTTAAAGACACGTGTGATGCCATTCCAACTTTAAGATTTTTTATTAATTGTATCAAGATTTCCCTTTCGTTCAGTCACTACGACGTACGTTAGTGACTAACGAATGGGGGTTTCGCTTAGAAGCCTATCATCTTCGAGAATTCAACAGCGCCCAATGGCAGTGCCAATGCCATGGGCATGCGGAATTTGCATGCGTAACTCCGCCCCACCCTGTGGGTATATAAGGAAGTACGCTGGCAACATCGCATTATGTTTCTGCTTTGGAGCCAAGAGCATCTCTTCACTCCTACAAGCCTGAATTCTGAAGTCCTCTCTTCAGTCTTCGAGACGAGCGGTTCTCCAGAGTGTTGGTGTGACGGCGCATTCCAGCGATCTCGCATTGCCTGCCTGCTGATCTGTGCAGTGATCTGCAACAGCTGTGTGTGTTATTACTGGGCGCTTCGGCACTCTGCAGAGCTTTCCTCTCACAAAAAGAGCTTGCGCGTGGCACGTCTTTTTCAAGACGGTTCGCCCGTGCACTTCCGGGTGCGATCGATCTCCGTTGCTGTCTATGGGCACATTCACTGCTCGACGTGTTTGGGCTTCAGCACGTTCGGGCAGTGATTGTGGATGTGTCATGTTCCCACTGCGGGAACGTGACCATCACGATGTCGCGGTCGAGACTCAGTGATCTCCGCAAGGAGAGAGAGTCCCCTCTGCCACACCCCAATCTACCGTCTCTGAGAGAGGTGGTACTTTGGCTGGTGGCCAGGGTGACCTGAGGGCGGTGCGTGGTTTAAGAACCCCGACGATCATTCCTCGGGCCACGCCCCCCTCTCGCACATCGCTTCCCGCGAGTGCTGAACTGAAACAGCGGCCCGTCTCTGACGCCTCGTTCGTTTCGTTCACGCTCCAGATAGCGGCGAGATGTCGATCGCCGCATCCCAAGGTGGGCTAGATCCTTTGGGGATGACGATTAGGTTGTGCTCCGCCTCCGGGTGTGTCAGCACTGCCTGATCTGACCTAGAGTTGATAGCCATGTTATCTCGGGCAGCCGCGAGCCTTGCGCTGGTGTGGAACTCCGCCCAGTCGCGAGTGCTCGTGGTTGCGCGATCGGTTTTTGTGGGCGGCACCCGACAGCTGTTGGGCCCCGCCCCCAATGCCTTTCGCTCCCGAGGTGCATGAGGAGATCACGCGGTCCTGGAAGTCCCCGTGCTTCCCGTGACCGTTTGGTGGCCTCCTCCGCCTTCTCTGCCCTTGATGGGGCCGCGGCCTAGGGTACACTGGGGCCCCCTCCCCACTGTTAAACAACTCTGTTGCGCACTCCGGTGTCCACAGAGGGCTTTGACGTGGTGTGGCTGTCCTAAGCACCCTCCCTAAGCCTGTGGGCTCGTCTACTTCGGTGGCGTGGTCCTGCAGTGCTATGGGGTAGGCCGCCGCCCCTTTGCACATGCACAAGGGTGGAGCTGACCCAGGGCTCTTTGTTGAGCTGCGTGCCGCCACTGATCCCGCCCTCTGGGTGGTGAAGGTGGCCACACGCTCCCTCGGTCGGGCGATGTCCACAGCTGTGGTCCGGGAGAATCTCCTGGCCTTACCTGGTGATATGGGGGGGGTTGACTGAGCCCGCCTCCTCAACTCGCCCATATCCCAGGCTGGCCTCTTCGGCGGCGCGGCCGAGAACTGCGCCCAACAGTTCTTGGCCGCCCCAGAGCAGACTGAGGCTGTAACACGTACTGCCCCGGCGGCTGGCTGCTGCACCAGCCGCCGGCCCAGTCGCCTCAGTCCGCTCGCCGCCGAGGCGCCCTCCCTCCTCCCGTCCGGCCCCAGCAGCAGCCTTCTCCGGGCCGCGCCGTGGAGGTGGTTGCAGGATGTCGCCCAGTCCGCTCCTCAGCCTGGCTGAAACGCCAGGCTGGAGGTGGACAACTCAGAGATGGGTTCCAGTTCTTTCCAGGGGATGGTTGCAGGGCCTCTCCTTCCCCCGGTGGAGGGCCGGGGGAAAATCCTTCCGCTGCTGGCCCCCGGGCTAGCAGCGCTTGGAAAGAACTCATGTTCCTGTCTCTGAGGACCCAGAGACCGGTGATGGCAGTGTGTGCCGCCTCCGGGCCGCGCCACTCTCGTCCCTCTCTCTCGCCAGCCTCCTCTCAGAGCAGACCCCAGTGGAACGTGCGTCCTTCCCTGGTCTCCTCTGTCAGGACGCAGCAGTTAACCGTGCCCCCGCACCGGGACGCCCAACAGCCTCCCATGTCCGGGCCGGTAACGCTGCCTCGCTGCCCCACCCTGGGTACGTCTGTGGTCCGAATGACCCCGCTGGTGCAGTTCCTGGGAGTCTGGCTTCAGCTTCCGGGACTGTTCCGCTGGGTCACGAAGACCATCAGGCGCGGCTACGCGATTCAGTTCGTGCAGGTTCCTCCCCGCTCTGGGGAGGCCGCCCGCTATGATGGGGCCTATCCCCTGTCATGCGTGCGGAGGTTGTCACCCTACTGGCGAAGGGTGCGATCGAGCCTGTCCCTCCAGCCGAAGTGAAGTCTGGCTTCTCAGCCCTTGCTTCATTGTACCCTAGGAAACCGGTGGGTTATGGCCAATCCTGGATCTGCCCGTCTTGAACCGATCCTTCTAAAGCTTCCGTTCAGGATGTCGGTAGCGAACGCCTCTTTGGACACGTTCGTCCGGTAGATTGGTTGCAGCGATCGATCCTGAAGGACGCTTACTTCATGTCTCCTTCCTCGACGCGGACCGTTCCTATGGTTTGCTTCGAGTGGCGGACATTCAGTACGCAGTCCCCCCATTCGGGCAGCTCTGTCCCCTCGTGACTCTACGTAGTCTTCGAGGCAGCCCTTGCGCCACTCGGCAGCACGGGGTTCGCATCCTGAACTACTTCGATGACTGGCTCATACTGGGTCACTCTCGAAGCAGGTCTGCGGACACAGAGTCCAAGTGCTCCAGCACTTAGCCCGTCTGGGCCTTCGGGTCGACTGGGAGAAGAGCGACTCTGCCCCGTGCAGAGGATCTCCTTTCTCAGTGTGGTTTCCAACTCGGTCGCAGGTGCGTGCTGCTTACCAGCGAGCGCGCACACAGTCTCTGCTGACTGGCCTTTGTCAAATCGAGGGCGAGAATGCGGTCCCACTGAAGCTATTTCAGAGGCTCCTGGGGCATATGGCATCTGCAGCCGCGGTGACGCCGCTCGGATTGCTACATATGAGACCGCTTCAGCACTGGCTACGCGATCGAGTCCCGAGATGGGCATGGCGGTCTGGCACGCTCCGGGTACAAGTGACTCGGGCCTGCTTACAGACTCTCACCCCGTGGTCGAACCTCAAGTTTCTACGGACCGGTGTGTCCTTAGAACGAGTTTCCAGGCATCTTGTTGTATCAACAGATGCATCATCCACGGGCTGGGGTGCCATGTGCAATGGACAAGCAGCCGCGGGCTCCTGGACAGGACCCCAGCGCCTTCTGCATGTCAATTGCCTCGAGTTACTGGCAGTACGGTTCGCCCTGCACCGCTTCCGAGCGTTGCTGAAGGGTCAACATGTGCTAGTCAGGACAGACAACACGGCCGTAGTAGCGTACATCAACCACCAGGGCGGTCTACGCTCCCGCCGTATGTCTCAACTCGCCCGCCATCTCGTTTTATGGAGTCAGAAGCATCTGAGGTCCCTTCATGCTGTCCACATCCCGGGAGTCCTGAACCGTGCAGCCGACGAGCTCACGGCTTCAGCCACTTCCTGGAGAATGGAGACTCCATCCCCAGACGGTCTAGCTGATATGGGAACGGTTCGGCGACGCACAGGTAGACCTGTTGCCTCCCAGGACTCTTCTCATTGCTCCCTGTATTATTCCCTGACCTATGGTCAGCACGGATGCACTGGCGCACAGCTGGCCGTCGGGGCTACGCAAGTATGCGTTCCCCCAGTGAGCCTTCTCGCACAGGTACTGTGCAAGATCAGGGAGGACAAGGAGCAGGTCATGTTGGTCGCCCCGTTGGCACGGCCAGGCCTGGTTCTCAGAACTGCTACTCCTTGCGACAGCCCCTCCCTGGCCTATTCCTCTGAGTCAAGACCTTCTCACTCAGAGACGGGGCACCCTTTGGCACCCGCGTCCAGTGTTCTGGAAGCTCCACGTGTGGCTTCTGGACGGGACGCGGCAGGTCTGAGTAGCCTTCCACCTGCGGTGGTCGCTACCATCACTTCCGCTAGAGCAGAGTCTACACGACACCTCTATGCGTTGAAGTGGAACCTCTTCGTCACATGGTGCTCTTCCCGCCAGGAAGACCCCTGGAAATGCCCGATTGGGTCCGTGCTATCGTTTCTCCAGGAGGGGGTGGAAAGAAGGCTGTCTCCTTCCACCCTTAAAGTGTATGTGGCCGCAATATCTGCCTACCACGATCTCCTGGGAGACAAAAAGGTAAGTCAGCACGACCTGATCATCAGGTTCCTGAGGGGGGCGAGGAGACTGAATCATCCTCGCTCTCCTCTCGTTCCCTCTTGGGACCTCTCAGTAGTCTTAAGTGCTCTGTAGAGGCCTCCCTTGAGCCTTTGCGGTCGGTTGAGATTAAGTTCTTGTCTATAAAGACGGCTCTGCTGACCGCATTGGCCTCTCTTAAGAGGGTCGGGGACCTGCAAGCATTTTCGGTTGACGAAGCGTGCCTTGAGTTCGGGCCGGCTAACTCTCACGTGATCCTGAGACCCCGGCCCGGATATGTGCCCAAGGTTCCCACCACCCCGTTCCAAGAAGCCAGGTGGTGAACCTGCAAGCGCTGCCTTTGGAGGAGGCAGACCCAGCCTTGGCATTGCTCTGTCCAGTACGCGCTCTCCGCGCCTATGTAGACAGTACGCGATGTTTCAGGACCTCAGACCAGCTCTTTGTCTGTTATGGTGGAGAGCGGAAGGGAAGTGCTCTCTCAAAGCAGAGGTTGTCTCACTGGATAGTGGACACCATTGTTTTGGCTTACCAGCAGCAAGGTCGACCATGTCCCCTTGGGGTCAGGGCACACTCCACCTGGAGTGTGGCCTCCTCTTGGGCTTAGCGCATGGCGCCTCGCTAACAGACATCTGCAGAGCTGCAGGCTGGGCGACACCAAACACATTCGCCAGATTTTACAATCTCCGAGTGGAGCCAGTGTCCGACTATGTACTCGCCCCTACGGGTGGCCGGTATGGGCCAGGCTCAGGTGTCTTCGCTTGCTCGCCATTCCACTCCACGGACTGGATACGTGCGATATTTTCCCTCAGGTGAGCTCCCCGAGAGCCCTGAGCTCCTCCAGCACTGCTTACGCCGACATCAGTTCAGTCTGCCCTTTCGAGCCCAGACCCTCATGTCCGGCCAGGTGCTCCGTGTGCATGGTTCCCCTCCGGCGACCCCCACATGAGTATTTCCACCGTAAGCCTCCTCAGTGAGCAGGTGTCTTTCCCTTGGCAAGTCCCTGCCACCCCCTAGGGTTAAAAATCCACCCTCTGGCTGGTACCCTAGAGATCTTCCATATGCAGCCCTTAGCGGGTCATATGTGTATTCTTAAGTCCTCCCTACGGGTAGGCATCTTGGCATTCCCTCACTGGGATATGCTTCCCAGTGTACCTTGGTAATCCTGTGATAAGTGGGAGTCCTTCGTCCGTACTAGTCTTACGACAGGGTACTCACACTTACGCAGGGCACTGGATGACAGCTGAGTGGCGTTGTTGTATTGGAACCCCCATTCGTTAGTCACTAACGTACGTCGTAGTGACTGAACGAAAGGGAACGTCTTGGTTACGTATGTAACCCTCGTTCCCTGAGGAGGGAACAGAGACGTACGTTTCCTTTGCCACGTCAGCTGTGTTGCTGGTATGCGGAGTTCAGTCTTGGCTCCTGCAGCAGTAACATAATGCGATGTTGCCAGCGTACTTCCTTATATACCCACAGGGTGGGGCGGAGTTACGCATGCAAATTCCGCATGCCCATGGCATTGGCACTGCCATTGGGCGCTGTTGAATTCTCGAAGATGATAGGCTTCTAAGCGAAACCCCCATTCGTTAGTCACTAACGTACGTCTCCGTTCCCTCCTCAGGGAACGAGGGTTACATACGGAACCGAGACGTTTTTTTTCCTCTCTCAGGAATTTGAATTTGTCAGAAAAAAGAAGGAGTTTTCTGTGTCCAACTTTAAGGAGTCTTTTTGAAAACACAAAAGTTAGAGCATGGTAAGAAAATGGTAGCCTGGCTCTGCCCTCCTACGTACCTCCGCTCAATTTCCATTTTCCTTCAGTACTCCGTCTGGGACTGCGGTATATTCTTAGGTTTTCGCCGAATACATTTTTACCCGTTCAATCAGCGAACCGAGGGAGTGGATGAGAACGATGACTTTGATGTCGTGCGCTAGTTTGAGTTGTAGTTCAGTAATGGCGGCGGTGAAAGATGCGAGCGAAGCCATTCATTCCATTGTGTATCCATAAGTTAAAGCCGGAGCAAGAACAATCTTTGCTGAGTTTTGTTGGTGGCCATGATGTTGTGTCCCGGGAAAAGTTTGATTTTCCAGCTCGCTCCGTTAGTGGTGAAGGAGTTGCTGAAGCCCTATTCGGACGGTAATTGTTTCTCGTGGAGTTAGAAGGTATTGTCATCATTTACAGGGGCTAGTCAGGGATTTTATTGCCGTCCGTCTCCCACCACCCGGATAAAAATCCCCAGACTAATTACCTACACTCTGGGTTAAAAACATCCCAAGTTGGGTTGAAAATGGACAAACCCAGCAATTGGGTTGTTTTAACCCAGTGAATGGGTCGTTTTAACCCAGCGGTTGGGTTAATTGTTTACTTAAAACAACCCAATCACTGGGTTGGTCCATTTTCAACCCAACTTGGGTTGTTTTTAACCCAGCGTTTTTTAGAGTGTACTGTTTTAGACAAACACCAAGGTCGTGTGGTGATTGAATTGCTGTCTGAATCCACATATCACTTCAAAATTCACTGTTTATATCTCTGGGCAGATCCAATAGTTTTAAACAAGGAAGTTAACGCTTGTCAATGGAGAGTGGCCAGACTCTCTGTTCAAATTAAATGTACGAGAGTCTGGTAAGACCGGGCTAAGAAAATGGTATTTTATGATTTAAAACGCTTCATGAATCCGGCCCGCTTTCATGGATGTGTCAGCCCTGCAGGATTCAGGTTCGGTGCCATAATGAAAATCAATGGACATGCGGATTGAAACGCTGCCCATTAATTTAGCTCCGATTCCAGAAATGTACACACATTTGGATGGCGGTTATTTGATCTGTGTCAGAAGCACAGCTTAGCGTCATTAGTCTCGACTCCTTCTTCCAGCTATTACATCATAATGAATGAATAACTCTGCAGCGTCATTTTTCAGTGAGGCAATTGTGCGATTATGTATTCAACCCTAGGCTTCAGCAGTCTGAGGGCACCGAAGATGAATAACCTCTGAGTAATTAACTGCAGCATCCATAAGACCATGTGTTATGTGTCCCGTCACATGAGCGCTGCAATCTTCTAATTAAAAGCTCAGGCGTAAATCAAGCGTTAAACATAGTGCCATCACCTTTAAACTCGCAGCATCCGCCAGAGCCAGACCTGTTTGTTTGGACTTTCATTTAAGCGAAATGCATTGAACGAATTCATAAAGCTGTTAGTGCCCATGGCTATCATAATGTACACTTCAGTGCACTGATGGCAGTGTGTTCTTCCTGTGCAACCTTCATTAACTGCAGAATGAGACTAAAATGTGTTCTTCAATTATAAAAGCATGGCCTGGAGTTACTCAGTTTCAGCGAACGGTAAACAATGACAGCTCACATTTAGACATCTGCACTCAGCTTTTCATAACTTTGAATGTTGAGTGTTATTGCAGTTTGAGAGGTTAAACGAATGGGCCGTGAGGAATACAAGCTGACAGGCTGTTAATTATCACTGAAATTATTTTTGTGAAAAGCAAAAAATTGTAATGCTTTTAAAGTAGGCTAACCGTGTATGGAGGAGGCCATTGCGCCAGAATCATTTTCTTATGTGCATTTTATTGCTAATTATCTGTGTTACATGAGTATTTATATACTATTATAATTTGTATTCATATTTTTTTTTTAATAGTTAAGTTAATTAATCATTAAAATAAAATTAATTAATACATTTTAATAACGTATGTACTTTTGTATTTTTTTAATATTATATATGTTCAATTTATTTTTATTTAAGGTTTGTTCAGTTTTAGTTTTTATTTATTTTCAGTCAGACTTTTTAATTATTTTTTTAAATAATTTGTTAAATTAGTTAATAATGAAAATAATTATAAAAATAATTATTTTTTTTATTTTATGTTTATGTTAAATATATTTTTAATCTCATTAAGTTTTTTTTTTGTTTCCAGTCATTTTCAGTTTTTATTTTAAATCTTAATTACATTTTTAAGAATTCATTTAATTAAAGAATCATTAAAATACAATTAATTCATATTTTTTTTATATAATTTATGTCCTTTTTTATTTTCTTAAATATTATATTTATGTTCGGTTTATTTTTATTTCATTGTATTTATTCAGTTTTAGTTTTTATTTATTTCCTGTCATTTTCAGGTTTTTATTTTAAATGGTAATTAAAAAAAAAAAAAATTAATAATTAAAATAAAATGAATTCATATTTTAAAAATGTGTTTCTGTAATATTTTTAAATATTATAATTATGCTAATTCTTTTTATTCATTAAATTCATTTTTAATTATTTTCAGTGTATTTTAAATTAAATTTTAATACATTTTTTAATCATTCATTAAATTAATTAATAATCAAAATAAATAAATTCATATTTTTTAATAATGTATGTGGTTTTGTAATTTTCTTTTCTTTAAATATTATATCTATGCTCATTTTGATTTATTTTTTTCCATTACGTTTGTTCAGTTTTAGTTTTTATTTATTTCCAGTCATTTTATTTCTTCAAATAACTTTTTAGTTAATGATAATAATAAGATAGTTTGGTTGTAGGTCTTTGTGACAGGTTTGTGATTGGTTGCTAGATGGTTGCCAGGAGGTTTTTTTTTTTTTTTTTACCATCCCTGGTTTTATGAACTGACAGTAATCAGCAGTGTGTCACAGATGCTGCTTATTGAAGTTGTTTTGAATCCAGAACATTTCTTTAAAACCCCTTTAACTGTCACCCCCCTTTTTGAGAATACACATGAAAATGCACTATCCAAACTTAAAGGGCTGTAATTCAAGAATGCTTTGGAATATAGTTTGGTCTCGTTTTAAAGACGACCCTGTAAGAGTGGACTCCTGCAGATGGTTCAATCTGCAGGGTTGCCAGAAGACTTAAAGAAACGTTACATTTCTCGTCTATTTCCACCCACTGCAACTTATACCAACGACGGAAATAAGCGCAGTTACAATAGCAAAATATGTGGGAGAGCGTTGCTATAATGTGACTATATTGTATTGCAATAGGGAGCACTTCAAAGTCAATACCAAATCAAAACTAGTTAGCACAGTATTCGTAATAGAAAGGATTTAATGACAAAATCTGGTTATGGTTACACTTAAAATAGTTTCAAAATGGATGTATGAGATGATAAACTTATTCCATTAATCGTACACAGCATGAATAAAATGTTACCTGAGAGAGAGAAAGAGAGAGAGAGAGAGAGAGAGAGAGAGAGAGAGAGAGAGAGAGAGAGAGCAAATCAACCAAAACAAAAGTAAAATTTTCTCATGTTTTGTTGACTCCAACAAAGCTTTTGACTCCATTTGGCACGAAGGCCTTTTTCTTCAATTGATCCAGTGTGGCATTGGAGGAAAAACATATGACATCATCAAATCAATGTACACCAACAACAAATTTGCAGTTAAAATTGATAACAAACACACAGAATTCCTCCCTCAGAGTCGTGGAGTGAGACAGGGCTGCAGTTTAAGTCCCGCGCTGTTCAATATCTACATAAATGAGCTAGCGCAGGCCCTGGATCAGTCTGCAGCCCCTGGCCTTACTCTACTGGACACTGAGGTCAAATGCCTTCTGTTTGCTGATGATCTGGTGCTGCTGTCTCCCACTAAAGAGGGCCTGCAGCAGCATCTAGACCTCCTAAACAACTTCTGTCAGTCATGGGCTCTATCAGTTAACCCCAAAAAGACTAAAATAATGATTTTCCAAAAAAGACCCAGACGCCAAGACCAACATCATAGTTTTAAATTAGGCCACATGCCCCTCGAACACACGCAGGATTACACTTACCGTGGCATAAATATTAGCAACACAGGAAATTTAAAAAAAGCTGTTAACGACTTGAGAGAAAAGGCACGGAGAGCTTTTTATGCAATTAAGAGAAATATACAAATTGACATCCCAATCAGAATCTGGCTAGAAATAATGAAAACCGTAATAGAGCCCATCGCGCTGTACGGGAGTGAAGTCTGGGGTCCACTCACAGACCAAGAGTTCTCCACATGGGACAAACACCCAATAGAGACTCTGCAGACCGAGCTGTGCAAAATCTTGCTGCGAGTTCAGCGCAAAACCCCAAATAATGCCTGTAGAGCAGAATTAGGACTATACCCCCTTGTGATAACCATTCAAAAAAGAGCCATCAAATTCCATGCCCACTTAAAAAATAGCGATGAACAGACCCTCCATCACAAAGCCCTGACCTACCAAGAGCTGAAGCCAGAGAACAACGCCCTCGGCCGATTGGTCTCAGAGCTGACGTCACAAACTGACAATAAAAACACAGCCAGACCAAACCAAATAATTCAAACACAAAAAGAAAAATACCTCAAACATTGGACAGACGCAACAGACAAACAGAGTAAGCTGGAATGCTATTTGGCCCTAAACAGAAAATATGAATTGGCAGGATACCTGAGTAAAGTAAGCGACCCTAAACTGAGGAAAGTCCTGAGCATGTACAGACTCAGTGAACACAGTCTGAGCATAGAGACAGGCAGACACAGACAGACCTGGCTGCCCAAGGAAGAGCGTCTGTGTCCTCACTGCACAGAGAGGCACCTGGAAACAGAGCTACACTTCTTGACATTCTGCCCCAATTATAAAAACATTAGGGACACTTTCTATCCCCTTTTCACAACCCACCAGAAAGACTTCCTGCAAAAATCAAATATGGACAAACTCCCACTCCTGCTAGGAGAAAGCCCAGCGAACGCACACCTGGCTGCCCGGTACGTGATGTCCTGCCACGACAAAAGAGCCTCCAGCAGCAGGACAGAGATACAGACTGTGGAAATATTAGAAGATTAGACTTTTTTATTTTATTTCATTTCTATTTTATTTATTTATTTATTTTTATCGTATAGTGTTATGAATGCTTTGGCAATGTAAAGATTTCTTTCACCATGCCAATAAAGCTATTTGAATCTTGAATCTTGAATCTTGAGAGAGAGAGAGAGAGAGAGAGAGAGAGAGAGAGAGAGGGAGAGAGAGAGAAGAAGAGAGCAAAGAAGAGAAGCCCCAATGACCTCAAGAGCCAGAGAGTAAGAGCCCCAGAGGAAAAAGAGCCAGAGGAAAAAAAGAGAAAGAGCAATAATTCCAATCTCCTTTTATCCCTTTCTCTGACCATGTGATTGAAGCCAAATGTGAGATATTTAAACTGACCAATCAGACCAAACTCAAACATGACATTCAAACCAAACTTCCCCCACTATAAAAGATGAGACCCCATGTGGCCTGCAGGCCTCTCTATTGTCTTCCAGATGGTCCTTGTGATAAGCAAATGGCGGTCACAACAGTAAAGCAAATCACTTTGTTGGATTTCAAATATCAAATATATTTGATTATTTTCAATTCCTTCAGTCCCCCCTTGGCACGTTTGGCCACGTTCATAAAGTGTCCAGAGGTGACACAGTCAACAAAGACATGCTTTCAGTTGTGTGTAGATGTCATCTTCAGACTTGTCGTCCAGGCATGTTGCAAAGGCAGTTTGTCAGTCTTCAGTCTTCGTTCTCCTTGCTGCTTGAGAACTTCATCAAATGGTGTGGTGCAAACATCATTGATATGCAAAACGTCCATTGAATCCTTCACACCTCAAGAACAGTCACTGACGATGAGAACAAACGCTTGTCTCTCTTTCTGAGGCAGAACACAGGAGGTGAACTCGAGCTTTTTAGCATTTAGCTTAGCCTTGAGATCTGCAATGGTTTCCTTGTGTTTGCTAGACTTTTCAGTCAGGGCTAACTGCTCAACTAGTAATTTATCTAACTGTGTTTGAAGATATTGTATCTTTGCCTCAGACTTTTCTAATTCTTCATTTTTAGATTCCACTTCCTTACATTTCGCATCTATACTTGAAAATAGATGTGTCGTCACATCACGTAGCCTTTTACAACTTATGATGTTTAAGGCCTCAATTATTTCACCATGTTTGGATTTCTTTTGGTGTCTGCCATTTAATTCCCAATATTTGAACATTTCATCATCTGAACTTTTAATTCCAATATACTCTTTCTTGAGTTTAGACAAGGTAGGCTCAACTTTTTCACTCCATAAAGCAAACAATACTTCACTAGAAAATTTCCCTTCCATCCCGAGGAGATTATCTGCATATTCACGGATTGTACAGTAATGGGACTATTGAAGCTATTTAAAACCTTCTAAGTTCTGTTTCATGCAATTCCTTCAACCATTAAACAATGAAAACAGCCTTACCCATTCCTTGGTCAGAAGGTCAGCTTTAATCCATTCACAAGATCAACTGTGAAAAATGTCCTCATTCTTATCAAATTTCAAATATCAAATATATTTGATTATTTTCAATTCCTTCAACCCTCGGCAGATTATTGCTGAAGGGAAAACAATTCAAAATATGAAAGTATGAAAGAGTTATGGAAGTTTAAATTTACTGTAAATGAAAAATACTGTACTAAATATTTTTATTTCATATATACTATACTATAAAATCAAAGCCGTATGTCTAAGCAATTTGTGTTCCAAATTTGAAGTTGATATCACAAATATTGAAGTTCCCATGAGATTTTGTTTAGGTGCTGTACCGGGTGTCATTCAAATGCCATTTATTGTTTTTTTGATGCATTTTCCTGTAAATGTCTGTCCAAATATCACTTCCATCACAAAACAGTCACCAAATATGGACCCTTGAGACTCAGACCTTTCCGACAATATGCGTTTTGTCAAGATTGGAAAAGATTTTGAATATAAAGTAGTTAAAATAATTGTTGTAATATGAAACATGACCCCGCCCACTAGGGGAGGAGCCCACTAGAATAATTTAGAGTAACGTTTCCATGGTAACACAATGTCCGATTTTGAAACGGTTTTCACAGGATGAATTTTGAGTTTGTAAGCTTTCAAATGATACCTAATTTATGATAATTACTTAAATATATGATACGAAAAAAAGGCGATCAAAAAAAGAGCACCAGGCGTCCCACCTGTGGGACGGTGACAGTTAAGAGATAATGCATTTTTATTTACTTTTGATTGTTCAAAGTATGACAGTTTTGAAAAATGAATAGCGGCTCATTAGCTATGCTTGTCAATGACAGGTCCTCTAGTGGTCTCTAGTGTAACGTTGTGTTTGCCGCAAACCATGAGGATGTCCTACATAGTCAAGAGCAGCTCAGCAACGGTTGTTTCCTCGTATTTCTCAAGCTCGCATCTGAAAGGAAACGATGAAATGTGCATGAAGAGTTTGTGTTTGTGTCTGTGAGGCCTGCTGTACGTCACTCTCAGAGAAGTTGTGTGTGGTCTTCATCGCAAGCGTATTAAAGCAGTAGTTGGGAGACGAGAGAGAAAGTTTCACCTTTTCGTATACATTGCCCTTTACCTGACAGCCAAGACAAATGAGCCGCTGTGCAGAGAGGGACGAGAGCAAGCACGTGTTTCTGTTTGCCAACCCGCGCCGACTGACGGACACAAGCCTTTTTTATTGGCCAGCTTAATACAGCCTTTCTCAAGCAAATCCTTCACACATTACAGAACAAAAATAAGCAATAGAAACAAAATCTCATTGCTGTCCGGGAGGAAAAACAGGTGCATTATTATAGGAATGTGATTGTTCTTCTCGGCGGGGTATTTCAACTGCCTGTTTGTCCTCGTGGTATCTAATTTGTCAGATAGCGTGGTTATCTGCCGCGCATTTGTCATACCCTTTTCTTCTGTTTTCTAGCTCTGCAGCTTCCAATAATCTCTCCCTGATCTCAAGACACACTCCAGAGCAGAGCAGATAAGCAGCCTGAGAGAAAAACCTCTTCCTCTGACAGCCTCTCTGAAGGCCACACTCGTTGTCTATGTTCAGCAGACAATGCAAGCATGTTCCTTCCTGAATACTGGGGAAGCTTAGCCTGATTCTAGTCAGAATATGAGTCTGCTCCATTGGGCTGTGATTATGAGGCGGAAATGCCTTTGCACTCAATTGGATAGACCTATAACCAATCAGAGCAACGGAGTAAGTGACGCATGTTGAGCGACGCATAGTTGTCAACAGAACTCAACTGCACGCACGCTGGAAGAAGTAGAAGAAGAAGATGAGTGTAAACGATCTTTGCCGGTGTTGTATAAAGATTTTAGGGATACACGGAGTACTTACCAACACCATCATCATTTCTGAGAGAATTAGTGAAGGTGTATATGCATTTACCAACAAGTTCTCCGTTTAGTAAACAAATTCAACCCAAGCGCTCTTTGGTGATGTGGATGATTACTTTACTGGTGAACATCTGGCCATCATCGCATAAAGCCCTCCCTCACAATATCATTGGTCGGAACAGCTCTGTAGTTGCTCCACAACGGATCAAGTCTAGCTTTACACTTAACACTAGACTAGGCTATATCATACAGCATTCAGAAAAAGAACAGTTTGCGCTCCTAAGGGCTTTCTCACTTCTCTCAGTTGACTAACCCACTGATGAATTCTTCAAGCAGGGTCGAAACATAAACATCGCGTTCATCAATAATATGCATCCAGACAGTTGAAGAACGTCCTGCTCACCTCTGAGCGCACCACGTCAGGGCCTGAAATTTTCTCAATGGCCCAATGACGCTACGATGTGCGGGTTGGGTACAATATTTTCTTTTTTTTGCGGTCCGAGTTGCGGGTGGGTTAGTTGAAAACGTCGGTCGGGTGCGGGTTGTTTATACACTGACCCGCGCATCACTGGTACTCTGTTGAAGTTTAAAACTATTAGATCTGCCAAGAGCCGCTCTGGATCTGCCATAACCAATCGCTAACGTTTGGTCGTGACATACGTCACGCGCCGTTCCCCCTCGGTTTCTCACATGGAAGTCCGTAAAAATAACTGTGCAGCCATCTCAGTGATGAAACCTAAAACTCGTGCATTCGGATTATGATTTATTCACGGTGGAGGGGAGAGTTTTGTGATCGGGAAAGCGCTGCTCATGTGGTCCGTGACATGATTGCTGTAAATAAAATATCATATGCTTGGTATGATAAGAATAAATGCTGCCGTAAATAACGGCCCAATTCAAACGTTGACGTGCTTTTCTTCTTTTTATTTTTTTTAAGGTGAAAAAAGCCATGTGTTGACTTTGAGTACACTTTAAGTTGTATGCATCTGTGGTGTCACTTTAAAGGGTTAGTTCGCCCAAAAATGAAAATTATGTCATTAATTACTCACCCTCATGTCGTTCGACACACGTAAGACCGCCGTTCATCTTCGGAACACAAATGAAGATATTTTTGTTGAAAGCTGATGGCTGAGAAAGGCCTCAGCAAGCCCTCCATAGGGATTCAGTACATTCACACTCACAAGACTCATAAAAGGCACTAAAAACGTCATTACAAAGTCCATCTCACTACAGTGGCTCTACAATCATTTTACAAAGCGACGACAATAGTTTTTGTGCGCAAAAAAAAAAAAAAAATAACGACTTTATTCAACACAAACTTTGGCCTCTGCCGTGAACTCATGAAGCACCATGACGCATGCGCGAGAATATTATGCAGATCCGGCGTTCGGGAATCCATGAAATGCACACTTTAGTCCCATTTTGAGCATTACGCCGAGACCTAAAGCACGATCAATGTAGAATTCAACAGCTTAGATACGGCGCGTCTTCCTCTGCTTGTAAACACATCTCCTCCTCGCTTCTGGGTCATGTGTCCGAACGCCGGATCTGTGTAATATTCTCGCGCATGCGTCATGGTGCTTCATGAGTTCATGGCAGAGGCCAAAGTTCGTGTTGAATAAAGTCGTTATTTTGATTTTTTTTTTGCGCACAAAAACTATTGTCGTCGCTTTGTAAAATTACTGTAGAGCCACTGTTGTGAGATGGACTTTGTAACAATGTTTTTAGTGCCTTTTATGAGTCTTGTGAGTGTGAATGTACTGAATCCCTATGGAGGGCTTGCTGAGGCCTTTCTCAGCCATCAGCTTTCAACAAAAATATCTTCATTTGTGTTCTGAAGATGAACGGAGGTCTTACGTGTGTCGAACGACATGAGGGTGAGTAATTAATGACATCATTTTCATTTTTAGGTGAACTAACCCTTTAATTCAGCACGTGCAGAATAGCAAAAAGTAGACTCGGTACGGAAACGATCGCAGCACTGCTGCAGATGCGCTCCTGGAACTGTTGTATGTTTTCTTCTGGGTGCTTTTTTTGCAGATAAACTGTTTGTTTAGGTAGCCAAATTGTATAACATAAGATTTGGCTGACATCTTCCCGACAGCCACACAGCTTGCTCTTCTGTCTCCAGCATTCACGTGCGGAGTGTGTGTGTGTGTGTGTGTGTGTGTGTGTGTGTGTGTGTGTGTGTGTTACGTGATATGCGATGTGGGTGGTGGCAGTGCGTTCTTGGTCGGAAGTTTAATGTCTAATTACAGTAATGATTTTAACAAATAATGTTGTGATATGCCATCAGTTGTGGTCTTGATCAGTCTTAAAATTAAAATCCTGAGTCCTCTTTGTCCGAGACCGAGACGAGACCAAGACCTTTAAAAAGTGGTCTCGAGACCAAGACCGATCTCGAGTACTACAACACTAGTGGCATCCTCTGATCATCTTGGAAATACATAGAGATTTCCATAGAGACATTTGATTTTTTTTTTTTATTCAGTTTTATTGTAACTTTTGTCAAATAGTGATTCAAAATAGAGATGCATTCAATGCATACAGAGAACACATGTATACAGACTACCGGCAGACTCATTTGACGCTGGGAGAATGAAGGGGCATGTTTTTAAATTGACCAAATGAAGTGTGTGGATGTATCTTTCACGCTCTTGGCAGGCAGGCTGGACATATAATTACTTGACATGTTTAACCCTTCTCCGGCCTTCGTTTGGGAATTACACTCAAGGTCTTTGGGGTCTCCACAGACCCCAGGCAACAAAATGTAATTTTGTAACAAAACAATTATTCTGCCCTTGCATGTACGACGTCTGATTTGTACTAGCTAGACAGATAGTTAACAGCAATGAAGAGAAACTCCAGAAGTCTTGTTGAGGATTGATGTTTTATCTTTTTGTAATCTTTTCTTCCTCAGTTTTATTTCTCAAGTTTTCCCCATTTAAGTCTGTAAGACTGAAAGAATAACAGAAAATAAACATTACAAAAGTGTAGTCTGTTGTCTTTCTTACACAATCAAATATAAAGTTACCCAGTAACTCAATATGGATAAACAGTAGGCTATTATATATGTCAACACTTTACACAATAAACTACAGATGTAAATAAATCAACTAATAATTCTGAGGCGACGCGCCGAGGCTAGTTGCTGAGCGGATAAATCAGTGAGTCAAAAACAAAGGCTTCAATCTAGAGCATATATGTGATAAAAATGATAAGAATCGCGAACGTAATAACACACATTACTTAATGTAAACATATACATCATACAGAAACCACAATTCTGACGAAAAATTACTTACAGACAAAGATTTGACCAAACTCTGTAATGACGCAGACTCGTAGGTGATTTCAGCGCTGTTGCTCGGCGAACACTAGGTCCGTCACTAAAACGGGTCCGACTAGGAAACAAACTAAACGCCAAAGGGCGGAACACTCCTCGCCTGGTATATTATTATACCACTATCAACATCTTAATTACTCAAAGATTAATCAACCAAACAAATATACAATCACTCACTAATTACATTTATGAACAGTATTATTACTTATCAGAATGTCCATCACTTTATCAGTCCTTAGACATAAGAAAAACAAGCTCTGAGATGGGTCTGATGTAAGTTTTTGTTGTTCCTTGCCTTACAACTTTAACTTCAACCTTGCGGACTTTGTTGTCTTTGCTAGGCAATGTCTTTACCACAAGTCCAATTGGCCAGTCGTTCCGTTTAGCCTGACTGTCTTTCATCAGAACTACATCATCTACTTGTATGTTTGGCTTGTCATCAGTCCACTTGTGACGTTTCTGGAGAGTCACCAGATACTCCTGTCTCCAACGTTTCCAGAAGCTCTCTGCCAGACACTGCACTTGTTTCCACTGATTTTTGTGAAGATCCTTATGATCAAAGTCACCTGGAGGCGCTGTCACTGGAGTTATCTTTTGAGTGAGAATCATTGCAGGTGTCAATATTGAAGGATTGTCAGGGTCAGTTGACACTGGAATCAATGGCCTGGCATTAAGAATGGCCATGACTTCTGCCATCAGAGTCGTCAACACTTCATGTGTGAGGTGTTTCGTGTCAGACCGCAGCAACATCCCTTCCAGAATGCGACGCGCTACTCCTATCAGTCTTTCCCAACAACCTCCCATATGGGACGAATGAGGGGAGTTGAAAGTCCACGAGCATCCCTGCTTGTCAAGAAAACTTGTCAGTTCTGGATCACTGGTGTTGAATTTTAACTCTTTGCACGCTCCAATAAAGTTTGTGCCTCTGTCGGAGCGAAGCTGTTTGGATGACCCACGGATAGCAAAGAATCGGCGTAAGGCATTTATAAAACTTGAAGTGGACATGGATTCTAACACTTCAATGTGTGTCGCTCTCGTGCTCATGCATGTGAATAACACTGCCCATCGCTTACTTTCAGCACTACCTCCACGAGTGCGCCGAGTGACAATGCTCCATGGTCCGAAGACATCCAGACCGACATGGGTAAAAGGGGGTTCTGAGGTGAGTCTGTCAGCTGGTAGTGGTGCCATTTTCTGCTCCATAAACCTCCCTCTCAGTTTTTTGCAGGTCACACAGTTATAAATGACACTTGACACCAGCCGTTTACTTCCCACTATCCACACTCCTGCTGACCGGACGGCACCTTCAGTCAAATGACGACCTTGATGGAAAACATCCTCATGGTAATGTCTCACTATTAGAGTTGCGATATGATGAGTTTTGGGCAGTATGACAGGATGTCTCTCGTCTCTGGGTAAGTCAGCGTTAGTAAGGCGTCCTCCAATCCGTAGGAGTCCATCCTCGTCGATGAAGGGATTTAACTTTCTCAAAGGACTCTTTTTTGAGAGCTGAATCCGATCTCCCAAACATTTTAACTCTTCTCCATAAAACTCTTGCTGGACACAACGAATGACTACTGTTTTAGCTTGCCAACGTGCATCAACTGCATCCACTTTTTGAGTCTTGGAGTATGTTCTTGTCACTTGAATAAGTTTTGTGATGGCTTGCAGTAGTCTCGTCCAGCTAGAAAAACGTTCAAAGCGTGCTGAGCTGAACTGACCTTCTGTAGCTTTGGTGTAGTTGACAGCAACTTGGGCTCGAACCTCAACATCAAGTTCTGGGTCAACAAGATCAAAGCTCTCGCTTTGTGGAGGCTCACTGCTGCTTTTCAAGAATTCAGGGCCTGAGAACCAGTTAGAGGCTCTGAGGATGTCTACAGATGTGGGTCTGGTGGCGTGATCTGCCGGATTCTGTTCAGTGGCAACATATTGCCATTGTTGTGAATGACTTGATTTCCTGATGCGATTGACTCGGTTGGCAACATACACATGAAATCTTCTTGAGGTGTTATGGATGTACCCGAGAACAATCCTGCTATCAGTGAAAAATCTCACGGCATGCATCTCAATATCCATCTCACAGCAGATTGTGTCCGCCATTTCAGCTGCCAGGACAGCGGCGCACAACTCTAAACGTGGAACTGTATGGGCTGGATGTGGTGCCAATTTCGCTTTGCCCATAATGAATCCTAAGTGGCATTGGTTTCCATCATTGGTGACACGCAGGTAGGCTACTGCAGCGATAGCCTGAGTGGATGCATCAGAGAATAAACAGAGTTCTCGACTTTGAGATGAGACAAGAGGGATAGGCACATACCTTCTCTTGATGTGTAGCTTCTCTAGTTCCAGAAGAGACTCTTTCCACAACTTCCAGGACACTTGCTTGTCTGAAGGGAGAGGATCATCCCAATCATTTTCTTTGGAAGACAGTTCTCTGATGAGAGCTTTTCCTTGAACAGTGATGGGAGCCACGAAGCCCAGTGGATCATAGAGGCTCTGAACTGTTGACAAGATGCCTCTTTTTGTGAACGGTTTCTCTTCGTGGGATACTTGGAAACCGAAACTGTCACTCTCCAGATTCCATATCAGTCCAAGGCTCCGCTGAAGTGGTAGAGGATCTGCACTAAAGTCGAGGTCTTTTAAGTCTTTTGCAAGGTCCTCGGGGGCAAATGCTGTCATGACTTTGCTGCTATTGGAAGCGATTTTGTGGAGTTTTAAGTTCGATGCTGCTAACATTTTTTGAGTCCTCTGTAGAAGATCAATAGCTTCCTCTTCTGTCGGAACCGACGTCAATCCATCGTCCACGTAGAAGTTCCTCATGACGAACTCCTTGCTGTCTGTACCGTACTCATCCTGATGCTCTTGTGCAGCTCTCCTTAGACCATAAATGGCAACTGATGGTGAGGGGCTGTTGCCAAATATGTGAACCTTCATTCTGTATTCAGTGATGTTATTGTTCAAGTCGTTATCCTTGTACCAAAGGAACCGCAAATAATCACGATGATCCTCTCGAACAACAAACGCGTAGAACATCTGCTGAATATCAGCGGTGACTGCGATGTTCTCTTTCCTGAAGCGGATTAAGACACCCAGCAGCGCATTGTTTAAGTCTGGCCCACTGAGCAGCACGTCATTCAGCGATACACCGTCATGTTTGGCACTTGAATCAAAAACAACTCTTATTTGATTTGGTTTTTGAGGATGATAGACCCCGAACAGAGGCAAGTACCACCTTTCTTGATGTTCCTCGATCTCGGGTGCTAGTTCTGCGTGGTCATTCTCAAATACCTTTTTCATGAACTCCAGGAAGTGTTCTTTCATGTCTGTGCGTCTGTCTAGAGTTCGTCGGAGAGATACGAGTCGTCGCAGAGCCATCTCTCTGTTGTTTGGAAGACGACGACGGGGTTTGCAGAACGGCAGCGGTGCCACCCAACTGTTCGCCTGATCCACATAAACCTCTTTGTCCATGATGTCCAGGAATGTTTGATCGTCTACTGACAGAGCTACTTTTTCATCATCAGGGTGGCTGTCGAAGACTGTAGCTCCAAGTTTTTCTGTCTCCTCACCTTGGAATGCGCAGTCCAGACTTCTTGGTTGGTGAGTGTTTTTCCTGTTAAGTGTCTCTTTCACTTGAATTTTGTTAGGACAGGGACTTAATATGGATGTCCGTCCATTAGGCAGTGTGTGTGTCTTGTACACTCTGACACTGGGTGGTTTGTGAGCCCGGTCTAGACAAACATCTCCTACGATAACCCACCCGAGATCAAGACGTTGAGCGTAGGGGTCTTCATGGTCTCCGTTATACTGCTGTCTCACTTTATGTACTCGTAAAATGTCTCTTCCTAACAGGATAAGGATCTGAGCATTTTCATTGAGTGGTGGTATCTTATCTGCTACATGTCTCAGATGGGGGAAACAGCGAGCAATTTCGGGTGTGGGAATTTCGTTTCGGTCATCTGGCATCATTTCACACTCAATAAGAGTTGGAAGCTTGATTTGGATCTTTCCATCATATGATTCCACCACAAAGTTTGTTGCTCTCCTCCCTGAGGTTTCCATAACACCAGAGCAAGTTTTTAATGTATAGGGAGATGCTTTTTCATAGAGGCCAAAGTGGTTGAAGAACTCAGGGCGAGCAAGTGAGCGATTGCTCTGGTCATCTAACACTGCATAGGTCTGAATTACCTTTCCTGGATGATCTTCTGGATAGATTTTAACCAAACATATTTTACAGCAGGATTTGGCGTTGGTGTTTCCCCCACAAACCTCTGTACATTTTGACGTTACTGCAGGGAGAGTTCCAGCAGGAGTCTCGTGAGTCTCTTCCTCCTCGCCTTGATCTGCTAGAACTTCTGAGAACCAGGGTGCTGGACCAGGATGTAAAGCTGATGTGTGAGTCTTGCTGCCACATTCTCTGCATACTATTTCTTTATCACAGTCTTTTGCTCTATGTTTGGTCGAACCACAGCACCTGAAGCAGATGTTCTTCTCCCTGAGGTAGGTTTTACGCTCCTCTATTGGCTTGCTGCGGAAGGTACGGCATTTTCTGAGTACGTGAGGTTTGTTATGCAAGGGGCATATTCGATCTGGATCTGTAGCTCCTTTTTCAACAGAACCGGAAGGAGCTGCTTTGGCTTCAGGAAACACGCCAGTCTTCCTCACAGACACTGGTACTTTGTTGTTGTATTTTGTGGGTCTCTCTGACTTTGTTGGACCTGAGTAGAGAGCTTGAGGTATCATAAAGCTAGGGTCGTTTCTGGTTTTGGCTTCAGAACGAATGAATTGTGAAAAGAAGGCGAAAGGTGGATATGAGACATGATAGTTTTCTTTGTACTTTGACCCTTGGGAAATCCACTTTTCTTGGAGACTAAATGGGAGCTTTTCTAAAATGGGGTTCACTCCACGTGACGTATCAAGATAAGCTAGACCAGGAAGGTATCCTCCTTCTTTTGCATATTCGAGTTCAAGCAAAAGGTCTCCAAGCTCTCTTAATCTCACATTGTCTCTGTTCGAGATTCTGGGAAATTCCTCCATCCTCTTCAGGAGTGAATGTTCAACTGCCTCTGGGGTTCCAAAGGTCTCCTCTAGTCTTTGCCAAACCATGTTTAGCCCTGCAGCTGAGTTGTGGCTGTGTATGGCTCGGATTCTTTTCGCTTGTTCCTTAGATGCTGGCCCGAGCCATTTAATCAGGAGGTCTAACTCTTCTCTTGGAGTTAAGGTGAGTTCCTCAATGACGCTTTGAAAGGAAGTTTTCCACGCCCAATAGCTTTCTGGGTGGTCATCAAACTCCATTAAACCAGATGTAACCACTTCTCTTCGCATTAGGTATTTTGCGACATCTGGTGTGGTTGCTGTATGCTTTACAGAGTTGTCGGAGTCCCATCTCTGTTGTGCAGGATGTCTCAGGGAAGTTGCATCTACACATGGATCTAAGTGTCTCTTTTTCTGTGTCTGCACAGAAGGAACATTTCCAGGAGTACGTTGTGTGGCGTTTGCTGATTGTTGAGATTTCACATTTTTAGGAGCTATTTGTAGGTGAGTATCTTCAATATCAATTCTGAGACTACTCATTTCTTGTTTGACTGTCTCTACTGCAGGTTGTGAAGATGTGTGCATAGGTATGGGTTCTGATGCACTACTGCTGTGTTGCAAAACGTACTCACTTGTCCGTTGTGCAGCGTTGGATGGCGAGAGTGGTAAGTCAATGTCATGACGAGAATCTATATCTGCATTTTCCACAGCAGCCACAAACACTGCTTCTTCGGCTGTGGCTGTAGCTGCCTCCTTTTCTATCTTTAGAATGTGCATTTTTGCTTTTAATGTTGCTTCTTCGACCATCATCTCTGCTTCTTTCTGAGCGAATGAAACCTGCATGCGGGCAGCTTCGGCCCTGGCTCGAGCTCTGAGTGCAGCAGAGCTTGTTGTTGATGATTTTCTACTTGATTGGGCGATGGATCTAGTCACCAAGGACTGATACATTTCTTGGTTGTTACTCCGTTCATCCATCCTGGTTGCTTGGATGACGATGGGTCAGCAACGCTGAATCAGTGTTGAACTGCTTCGTGATGAACTTGGCGTATTACTGTCTTCTTACTATTCTGCCCTTGCATGTACGACGTCTGATTTGTACTAGCTAGACAGATAGTTAACAGCAATGAAGAGAAACTCCAGAAGTCTTGTTGAGGATTGATGTTTTATCTTTTTGTAATCTTTTCTTCCTCAGTTTTATTTCTCAAGTTTTCCCCATTTAAGTCTGTAAGACTGAAAGAATAACAGAAAATAAACATTACAAAAGTGTAGTCTGTTGTCTTTCTTACACAATCAAATATAAAGTTACCCAGTAACTCAATATGGATAAACAGTAGGCTATTATATATGTCAACACTTTACACAATAAACTACAGATGTAAATAAATCAACTAATAATTCTGAGGCGACGCGCCGAGGCTAGTTGCTGAGCGGATAAATCAGTGAGTCAAAAACAAAGGCTTCAATCTAGAGCATATATGTGATAAAAATGATAAGAATCGCGAACGTAATAACACACATTACTTAATGTAAACATATACATCATACAGAAACCACAATTCTGACGAAAAATTACTTACAGACAAAGATTTGACCAAACTCTGTAATGACGCAGACTCGTAGGTGATTTCAGCGCTGTTGCTCGGCGAACACTAGGTCCGTCACTAAAACGGGTCCGACTAGGAAACAAACTAAACGCCAAAGGGCGGAACAACAATAGTTTTTTTTTAGAACAGATGTAATTTTAATCTGTTTATTAATGTTTTTACTCAACATCTGTGCAGTTTTTGGAGTATTTATAATAATTTTTAAATTTATATAAATAAATACAAAAATCTATTTTCACACAAAATCTTTTTTTATGTAAAATTCCCTTTATTAAAGACCCAAATTTATAACTTTCATTCGTAGGGATAACATGGATAATTTGACATGGTTTAGTGTAAGATTTTTGCCCATCTTTTGGAAAATACAGTAAAAAAAATGGCGGCAGAGCTCCACTATTTGCTATGTGCTATTTGACTGACTGAAAGACATCTTTTCACAAGTATTTTTCAGTTGGATTCATATCTAAATGTTATGAAATCACAATTTCACAATTTTGTCAAAGTTTAGCATTTTTTTTGTACTGAAAAAATATTTTTTTCAGTGATGTTACATTATGATTACAATCAAACCTGAACAAGAGAAAAGTCTTTAGAGTTTCTCTTTTATTTCAAACATCTGCTTTTCTTATAATTCTACAAATGTAATCTACACTTCAGTTACTAACTGTAACAGAACAAAATTTAACAGAAATAAACAGTTATATTACATATTGAGTAAAATATACACAACATGAACATTACAATGCAATGAACTGAACAGCAATAGCAAACAAATGTATTGCTGTGTGTGTGTGTGTGTGTGTGTGTGTGTGTGTGTGTGTGTGTGTGTGTGTGTGTGTGTGTGTGTGTGTGTGTGTGTGTGTGTGTGTGTGTGTGTGTGTGTGTGTGTGTGTGTGTGTGTGTGTGTGTGTGTGTGTGTGTGAGCATGATCATTTTGCATTGTGTATGTTTTATGCATTGTGCATAAAAGAAGTGTGCCACTTCATTTCTGTATGCATGTTCTGTGTTGTTTCTGTTTTGAGGATGCATTTTGTCTCCAAAGACCCCGAAGATCCTGAGTGTGACTTTTTTTGTCACACGAACATAAAAACAGATATCAATCCAATTCATGTTTTTTATTTGTAGATCTAGAGAGTGTTGACCACCGTACAAAGTCTCATGCCATTTGGACAAAGGAAAAAAAAAAAAAATTGAGCGAACGTCCTTTGGGGTCAGAAAAGACCCCGAAGACCGGAGAAGGGTTAATCTTAGTGATTTCTTAATTTACTCACTCCTCCTGTACGGACGTTGTTTTGTGCCGCTATTTTGTATTGAAGTCTATGGGAAGTCTAGTTTATTTTCCCCTAAAAAGGGGGGGTGACGAAATTGACATTTAAGTTCCTGTATGTGCCGGTAGTACGTATACGGTGTTTATACTGCATACTCCAGAAATTGCACGAGTAGTATGTGAGTATGCTACACTAAACAGTCAAAGTCGCCCTTGAGAAGCTTGTTTGAGTTCGGTCAAGGGACAAACACCTCGTTGTTAGATTCATTAACTTCCAGAACTCTCTCAAACCAGCCCTCTGGAAAATTGCATTAGTATCAGCGGACAAATCCAGAATGCTAATTTATTTGATTCACCTTTGGTGAGAGAGAGTTGCACACCGGCGCTCTGTATTACATAATTAATCTGGAATTGAATTGACTTTCTTTCTGTTCAGGGTCCCAGACATCCCAACGATGCACATGTAAAAATAATAGAAATTAACCTCTTTTTAATCCCTCTATTTTTTATATGGAGCTAATCCGAAACCAGTGGACAGATGTTATTGAAATTATATTATGAACTGCCATTTTATTGGAACAATATTATTTGATTACAGGACATTTCACTAAAGATAAAATATATCATAATGGTTAAAGTAAAATTTTTATTTGTATTTTGTCATTTTTTTAATTCATAATTTTTTGAACAATTAATATTGTTATTATTTGTATAATATGCATTTATTTTAAATGTCTTTTTATTATTATTTAAAAAACTCATATTACATATTCATTTAATTATTTGTGATATTTATTGTATCGTGTATTGAGTATATTCAAAATATCAGGGTCAAAGCATAATAAATATTCATAAGTTGAGGACAGATAGTCTTCCACTAGCGCAGCGTGACGAATACATCTGCATACTCCGATTCTGCAATCTTACTTCCACAATCTGTTACACTCTACGGGATTTCAGTTTTGTTTTCTTCAATATTTAATGTGCCTTTCATTGTTGAATGAAAAAAAAATGCTTGAGACCTTCTCATCCATATGCATGTTGTGATAAGAGGGATAGACATCACTGCCAAAATATCCCGTATCCCTGCTGATTTTTCCACGTCAATCAGTGGCCATCGGAATAACTGACTGCGAAGAAAAGCTCCTGCGTCTGTTCCCTGGTGGCTCGGGCCAAAGAAAGAGCATCAGATAACCTTAAATTGGGATGGCGCCATACTGTTTCCTGAAACCAAGCATTTTCCTCTTTCTTTCTCTTGCTCATTTTTGTCATTCCTCTCCGAGTCTGAGGCTTCTATCTGATGCCGAAGTAATTTAACTGAAGTAGATAAAGTGGAGGAGAGCAATCCAGTGTGATTCTTGTTTCAGACGCCGTCCTCTCAGCCCAACTCTACAGAATGCAGATGTGCGGAGACTGGCAGCTCTATGATCCGCACCAGGAAGACAGAGGAAATAATTGCAGAACACTTCCTCGAGTCTTAACGCCGTGTGTGGTTTTGTTGTTTGGTGTGGAATGATAAGCATTTGTCTAGACATGACTTTTGCTGAACTCAATAAATCAAAGAAATTACGTATCGGAAAGTGTTAGATCGGATGGTTTCTGATGACAATCCTTACTATGTTTTACTAAATGTAGCTTAGATTTGTTTGGTCCACCTTACATTTTAGGATGGTCTTAACTGGTTTTGCCACAAGCTGACTAAAGCCGGGTGCACACTGTGCGATTTATAATAGTCCTTCACGATTGTTCCTTGTCAGACTGTACGAACATGATCCCCGCTGTAAGCCATGTCACACTGTAAGATCTACGTTGTCAGACTGTACGATAGTTAAAATGGACGCACGCGAGAAAACTCGACCGGAGTTTTATATCATCAATCAATGACGTGTTTGGTGACAGTGAGTTGCATTACACGCGGGACTGAAATGCTGGCTACAAAGAAATCTCTAGCGCTCACTTTGGTCATGGCTTGTCTTGAAAAAATATATATATACAGTGAGGAAAATAAGTATTTGAACACCCTGCTATTTTGCAAGTTCTCCCACTTGGAGATCATGGAGGGGCCTGAAATTGTCATCGTAGCTGCATGTCCACTGTGAGAGACATAATCTCTAAAAAAAAAAATCCAGAAATCACAATATATGATTTTTTAACAATTTATTAGTATGATACAGCTGCAAATAAGTATTTGAACACCTGTCTATCAGATAGAATTCTGACCCTCAAATACCTGTTAGTCTGCCTTTAAAATGTCCACCTCCACTCCATTTATTATCCTTAATTAGATGCACCTGCTTGAGGTCGTTAGCTGCATAAAGACACCTGTCCACCCCATACAATCAGTAAGAATCCAACTACTAACATGGCCAAGACCAAAGAGCTGTCCAAAGACACTAGAGACAAAATTGTACACCTCCACAAGGCTGGAAAGGGCTACAGGGAAATTGCCAAGCAGCTTGGTGAAAAAAAGTCCACTGTTGGAGCAATCATTAGAAAATGGAAGAAGCTAAACATCTCCCTCGGACTGGTCAATCTCCCTCGGACTGGGGCTCCATGCAAGATCTCACCTCGTGGGGTCTCAATGATCCTAAGAAAGGTGAGAAATCAGCCCAGAACTACACGGGAGGAGCTGGTCAATGACCTGAAAAAAGCTGGGACCACCGTTTCCAAGATAACTGTTGGTAATACACTAAGACGTCATGGTTTGAAATCATGCATGGCACGGAAGGTTCCCCTGCTTAAACCAGCACATGTCAAGGCCCGTCTTAAATTTACCAATGACCATTTGGATGAACCAGAGGAGCCATGGGAGAAAGTCATGTGGTCAGATGAGACCAAAATATAACGTTTTGGTCATAATTCCACTAAACGTGTTTGGAGGAAGAAGAATGATGAGTACCATTCCAAGAACACCATCCCTACTGTGAAGCATGGGGGTGGTAGCATCATGCTTTGGGGGTGTTTTTCTTCACATGGGACAGGGCGACTGCACTGTATTAAGGAGAGGATGACCGGGGCCATGTATTGCAAGATTTTGGGGAACAACCTCCTTCCCTCAGTTAGAGCATTGAAAATGGGTCGAGGCTGGGTCTTCCAACATGACAATGACCCGAAGCACACAGCCAGGATAACCAAGGAGTGGCTCTGTAAGAAGCATATCGAGGTTCTGGCGTGGCCTAGCCAGTCTCCAGACCTAAACCCAATAGAGAATCTTTGGAGGGAGCTCAAACTCTGTGTTTCTCAGCGACAGGCCAGAAACCTGACTGATCTAGAGAAGATCTGTGTGGAGGAGTGGGACAAAATCCCTCCTGCAGTGTGTGCAAACCTGCTGAAAAACTACAGGAAACGTCTGACCTCTGTAATTGCAAACAAAGGCTACTGTACCAAATATTAACATTGATTTTCTCAGGTGTTCAAATACTTATTTGCAGCTGTATCATACAAATAAATAGTTCAAAAATCATACATTGTGATTTCTGGATTTTTTTAATAGATTATGTCTCTCACAGTGGACATGCATCTACGATGACAATTTCAGACCCCTCCATTATTTCTAAGTGGGAGAACTTGCAAAATAGCAGGGTGTTCAAATACTTATTTTCCTCACTGTATATACACTCACCTAAAGGATTATTAGGAACACCATACTAATACTGTGTTTGACCCCCTTTCGCCTTCAGAACTGCCTTAATTCTACGTGGCATTGATTCAACAAGGTGCTGAAAGCATTCTTTAGAAATGTTGGCCCATATTGATAGGATAGCATCTTGCAGTTGATGGAGATTTTTGGGATGCACATCCAGGGCACGAAGCTCCCATTCCACCACATCCCAAAGATGTTCTATTGGGTTGAGATCTGGTGACTGTGGGGGCCATTTTAGTACAGTGAACTCATTGTCATGTTCAAGAAACCAATTTGAAATTATTTGAGTTTTGTGACATGGTGCATTATCCTGCTGGAAGTAGCCATCAGAGGATGGGTACATGGTGGTCATAAAGGGATGGACATGGTCAGAAACAATGCTCAGGTAGGCCGTGGCATTTAAACGATGCCCAATTGGCACTATGGGGCCTAAAGTGTGCCAAGAAAACATCCCCCACACCATTACACCACCACCACCAGCCTGCACAGTGGTAACAAGGCATGATGGATCCATGTTCTCATTCTGTTTACGCCAAATTCTGACTCTACCATCTGAATGTCTCAACAGAAATCGAGACTCATCAGACCAGGCAACATTTTTCCAGTCTTCAACTGTCCAATTTTGGTGAGCTCGTGCAAATTGTAGCCTCTTTTTCCTATTTGTAGTGGAGATGAGTGGTACCCGGTGGGGTCTTCTGCTGTTGTAGCCCATCCGCCTCAAGGTTGTGCGTGTTGTGGCTTCACAAATGCTTTGCTGCATTTCTCGGTTGTAACAAGTGGTTATTTCAGTCAAAGTTGTTCTTTTTATCATATTCTATCTTGTGAGTCAATGTTTTTGTACGTCCTCATCGCGTCTATCTGTTCTAAAATGTGCATACAGTCGTGAGTTTCTGCTCAACATCGGCAGAGCCACATCTTTAGAGATAAACCTCACGCACGCCGAGGCTCGGGCTGCACTGACCGGTCAGCCTTCAACATCACCGACCCCCAGTACTGCATCTGGCCCACAGTGGAGGCACCAAACGCAGTTTGAGAATAAGCAGAAGGGGGGTAAGGGTGAGGGTATCCGGCTAGGCTAGCTAGCTATTCCCACAATAAAATGGATTACATTTGATTACTGCTGTTGTGTATTTGTTTGCGCTGTGTACTCAATGCACTCACTGACGCTTTTCATATGATAGGAAAATATCTAAAAAATAATGCTATAATCAACACTTACTCGAAACTCGTTCATCTCGACAGCTGTAATGGTACATTACATGTGTTACAAAGTTGTTAGAATAAGGAGGAAGACGGGCTCGGCGTGACTGGGACTCGTGTTTATTCAGAACTCTCAGATACAAACAACATAAACTCACAGCGCTGACAGCGCTCTCACAAGTCCGTAGTTACAATATAACTTTGTTAGCAATCGCTCCGTCTCTGGTCCGTGATGTCCGGTTCACGAATGAATCATTCTTTTGAACCGGTTCCTTTTAGTGAACCGGTCGAACCAGTTCACCAAGTCGGACAGAATCGTTCCAAACGGTTCGCATCTCGAGTCAGCGCTGATCCATAATTTACTAAAGTTACTAACTTTCCGACATGAGTGACAGTCCCTCCGACTAGAAATAAACGAATAACCTGAACTATATGCTAGTAACTACAACAGTTCACTGAACTGAGACGTGCTGAGAGAACTGATGAGAAGTGAACTCAGGCCCATCCGTCTCTCTGGCAGTCTCATGCCTCATAGACCTCGTTAAACCACGCCCCCTCCGCTACAAGATCTGATACTCATTTCAAATGCAAAGATGTCAGCCAATCACAACAGTGGGCGTTTTTACTGAAGTCTCACAGCAGACACGCCCTTGAAACAGGGCATTCAGCCAGAGGGCAAACATCAGTATAGAAAAAATGCCTTTTATTTCTAAATTATGATATTTTATGATGTAAAAGTCATACTAACAATATAAGTACACCTCAGGAAACATTATAAAATAATAGAAAAATGCCATGCCATGGGACCTTTTAACAATAAAAACACTGGCTTTTATACTTTTATGTATTTCAGTATTTAATTTGTGTGCTATTTATGTATTACATTTTTTACTGCAGCTCTTAACAGATTCAAAGCAAATCCTTAAAGGGTAACTAAACTCGAAACCAACTTTTTTAGTTAATGATCTGCAAGACTGCTGTTCATTGATTCGAGTAAATGTTTTGACGTTTGGGTATAAAGTGTTTTAATTCTACAATATATGGTGTAAAAATGTCTGAGTGCTGCCCTCTTAAGGTTGAACGGTGGCTACTGCAGTTGAATTGTCCTATTGGACGTTTTTTGCCATCGTGACGTATGATGGCTCTTCCAATGGCTCACTATCCACGCCTCTTTCACAAGCTCACCACGCCCTAAGAAATGTTTCCTGTATTGATCACATGAGAACGGCTTCACTCCAGCTGTCAATCAATCCATCACTGCGGGTGTCAGGTGCACGCCCCCCACTCAGCCCCACACTCGGTCCGTCCCCTCGGCCTCTGTTGGACTCTGTCCACTTTTCAATTAATTATTAATCAGTGTTCTGAGACATGCTTATGTGCACAGGCACATTGGCTGGTCTTGCCTTAAAAAAAAAAAAAAGGCTTTTTAAAACGCTTTTTGGGCATAAGAAACTACATTTATGGGACCGTTCATGTCAGATTAAGTTTAATTGTGAGTTCGGCAAGCAGCTTTTGAGATTTCAGGGTTCCCCATTCAAGTAGAAGGACTTGGTCTTGGATGCCTGAAATAGCAGAGGCATTGCAAATATGGACTTTATTTGAAAGGGACTTTGACGCTACTTACCGGTCAAAACAGTAAATTCTCTAATCGAAATATGACTCAGGGACTCCTTATATGTAAGTCTATGTGTGGTTGCTTAGAAAAGTAGTAACACATTTATTTTTCCACCTTATTTTCTATGTCAAACTGTCTCACAAGCTCACATCTGAAAAGTGCTGTATATCTGCAGTCCTCAGAGGAAACACGCAGATGGTGAAGAAATGTTTAGGTTTGCCTTGAATTCCCCATTTCATTTGAGAGTCAGGCCAGAAGAGGCCAGAGACTGAGTGCCTTTATCCAGAGAGACGGGCCACGGCCGAGAGACCCTCAGATGATGCTGAAGCATCTTAAATGAAGACAGAGATTGAACATGAGCGCTCAAGGCCATCTGCAGTGGCATGAGTCAATGAAAACATACAGACATAAACAGAAAACTATTTCAGTTCGTTTTTATGATATGATGAAACTCAATAACACACATCCATTTTGGGTTGCATGAATGATAACTTTATTGTACATAAATATTTAAAATAGTTTAATGTCGTAATTGGGGCCCGATTATTACATTAATTTAGTTTAGCTGTGTCAACTGCGTTTGTATGGAAGCTTGTTTCCACCACAGAATACTAAAGGTAATTGCTTTTTAAAAATAAAAACTTTTTATCTCACGATTCTGACTTTTATTCATACTTTTACTACGTTTTTATACCATTACAGCTGTCGAGATGAACAAATCGAATTATATATATATATATATATATACTTGAGAATTGTGAGATATAAAGTCAGAATTGTGATTATATAAAGTCAGAATTATGAGATATAAAGTCAGAATTGTGAGATATATAGTCAGAATTGTGAGATATAAAGTCAGAATTGTGAGATATAAAGTCAGAATTGTGTGATATAAAGTCAGAATTGTGTGATATAAAGTCAGAATTGTGAGATATAAAGTCAGAATTGTGTGATATAAAGTCAGAATTGTGAGATATAAAGTCAGAATTGTGAGATATAAAGTCAGAATTGTGAGATATATAGTCAGAATTGTGTGATATAAAGTCAGAATTGTGAGATATGAAGTCAGAATTGTGTGATATAAAGTCAGAATTGTGTGATATAAAGTCAGAATTGTGTGATTATAAAGTCAGAATGGTGTGATATAAAGTCAGAATTGTGAGATATAAAGTCAGAATTGTGTGATATAAAGTCAGAATTGTGTGATATAAAGTCAGAATTGTGTGATTATAAAGTCAGAATTGTGTGATATAAAGTCAGAATTGTGTGATATAAAGTCAGAATTGTGTGATTATAAAGTCAGAATGGTGAAATATAAAGTCAGAATTGTGAGATATAAAGTCAGAATTGTGTGATATAAAGTCAGAATTGAGATATAAAGTCAGAATTGTGTGATATAAAGTCAGAATTGTGAGATATAAAGTCAGAATTGTGTGATATAAAGTCAGAATTGTGAGATATATAGTCAGAATTGTGTGATATAAAGTCAGAATTGTGTGATATAAAGTCAGAATTGTGAGATATATAGTCAGAATTGTGTGATATAAAGTCAGAATTGTGTGATATAAAGTCAGAATTGTGAGATATAAAGTCAGAATTGTGTGATATAAAGTCAGAATTGTGAGATATATAGTCAGAATTGTGAGATATAAAGTCAGAATTGTGTGATATAAAGTCAGAATTGTGAGATATATAGTCAGAATTGTGTGATATAAAGTCAGAATTGTGTGATATAAAGTCAGAATTGTGTGATATAAAGTCAGAATTGTGATATAAAGTCAGAATTGTGAGATATAAAGTCAGAATTGTGTGATATAAAGTCAGAATTGTGAGATATAAAGTCAGAATTGTGTGATATAAAGTCAGAATTGTGTGATATAAAGTCAGAATTGTGAGATATATAGTCAGAATTGTGTGATATAAAGTCAGAATTGTGATATAAAGTCAGAATTGTGTGATATAAAGTCAGAATTGTGATATAAAGTCAGAATTGTGTGATATAAAGTCAGAATTGTGTGATATAAAGTCAGAATTGTGAAATATAAAGTCAGAATTGTGAGATATAACATCAGAATTGTGTGATATAAAGTCAGAATTGTGAGATATAAAGTCAGAATTGTGTGATATAAAGTCAGAATTGTGTGATATAAAGTCAGAATTGTGTGATATAAAGTCAGAATTATGAGATATATAGTCAGAATTGTGTGATATAAAGTCAGAATTGTGTGATATAAAGTCAGAATTGTGAGATATATAGTCAGAATTGTGAGATATAAAGTCAGAATTGTGTGATATAAAGTCAGAATTGTGAGATATATAGTCAGAATTGTGAGATATAAAGTCAGAATTGTGTGATATAAAGTCAGAATTGTGAGATATATAGTCAGAATTGTGAAATATAAAGTCAGAATTGTGTGATATAAAGTCAGAATTGTGTGATATAAAGTCAGAATTGTGTGATATAAAGTCAGAATTGTGAGATATATAGTCAGAATTGTGTGATATAAAGTCAGAATTGTGTGATATAAAGTCAGAATTGTGAAATATAAAGTCAGAATTGTGAGATATATAGTCAGAATTGTGTGATATAAAGTCAGAATTGTGAGATATATAGTCAGAATTGTGAAATATAAAGTCAGAATTGTGTGATATAAAGTCAGAATTGTGTGATATAAAGTCAGAATTGTGAGATATATAGTCAGAATTGTGTGATATAAAGTCAGAATTGTGAGATATAAAGTCAGAATTGTGAGATATATAGTCAGAATTGTGTGATATAAAGTCAGAATTGTGAGATATAAAGTCAGAATTGTGTGATATAAAGTCAGAATTGTGAGATATAAAGTCAGAATTGTGTGATATAAAGTCAGAATTGTGAGATATAAAGTCAGAATTGTGAGATATAAAGTCAGAATTGTGAGATATACAGTCAGAATTGTGTGATATAAAGTCAGACTTGTGAGATATATAGTCAGAATTGTGAAATATAAAGTCAGAATTGTGTGATATAAAGTCAGAATTGTGTGATATAAAGTCAGAATTGTGAGATATATAGTCAGAATTGTGTGATATAAAGTCAGAATTGTGTGATATAAAGTCAGAATTGTGTGATATAAAGTCAGAATTGTGAGATATAAAGTCAGAATTGTGTGATATAAAGTCAGAATTGTGAGATATAAAGTCAGAATTGTGTGATATAAAGTCAGAATTATGAGATATATAGTCAGAATTGTGTGATATAAAGTCAGAATTGTGAGATATAAAGTCAGAATTGTGAGATATATAGTCAGAATTATGAGATATATAGTCAGAATTGTGAGATATATAGTCAGAATTGTGAGATATAAAGTCAGAATTGTGAGATATAAAGTCAGAATTATGAGATATATAGTCAGAATTGTGTGATATAAAGTCAGAATTGTGAGATATAAAGTCAGAATTGTGAGATATATAGTCAGAATTGTGAGATATATAGTCAGAATTATGAGATATATAGTCAGAATTGTGAGATATATAGTCAGAATTGTGAGATATAAAGTCAGAATTGTGAGATATAAAGTCAGAATTGTGAGATATAAAGTCAGAATTGTGTGATATAAAGTCAGAATTGTGAGATATAAAGTCAGAATTGTGTGATATAAAATCAGAATTGTGAGATATAAAGTCAGAATTGTGAGATATAAAGTCAGAATTGTGAGATATAAAGTCAGAATTGTGTGATATAAAGTCAGAATTGTGTGATATAAAGTCAGAATTGTGTGATATAAAGTCAGAATTGTGAGATA
The DNA here is from genome assembly GCA_023566225.1 of Romanogobio albipinnatus. Taxonomy (NCBI): domain Eukaryota; kingdom Metazoa; phylum Chordata; class Actinopteri; order Cypriniformes; family Gobionidae; genus Romanogobio; species Romanogobio albipinnatus. The sequence goes on from CM042241.1 coordinate 13,550,330, forward strand.
TAAAGTCAGAATTGTGTGATATAAAGTCAGAATTGTGAGATATAAAGTCAGAATTGTGAGATATAAAGTCAGAATTGTGAGATATAAAGTCAGAATTGTGAGATATAAAGTCAGAATTGTGTGATATAAAATCAGAATTGTGAGATATAAAGTCAGAATTGTGAGATATAAAGTCAGAATTGTGAGATATAAAGTCAGAATTGTGTGATATAAAGTCAGAATTGTGTGATATAAAGTCAGAATTGTGTGATATAAAGTCAGAATTGTGTGATATAAAGTCAGAATTGTGAGATATAAAGTCAGAATTGTGTGATATAAAGTCAGAATTGTGAGATATAAAGTCAGAATTGTGTGATATAAAATCAGAATTGTGAGATATAAAGTCAGAATTGTGTGATATAAAGTCAGAATTGTGAGATATAAAGTCAGAATTGTGTGATATAAAATCAGAATTGTGAGATATAAAGTCAGAATTGTGAGATATAAAGTCAGAATTGTGAGATATAAAGTCAGAATTGTGTGATATAAAATCAGAATTGTGAGATATAAAGTCAGAATTGTGAGATATAAAGTCAGAATTGTGAGATATAAAGTCAGAATTGTGTGATATAAAGTCAGAATTGTGTGATATAAAGTCAGAATTGTGTGATATAAAGTCAGAATTGTGTGATATAAAGTCAGAATTGTGAGATATAAAGTCAGAATTGTGTGATATAAAGTCAGAATTGTGAGATATAAAGTCAGAATTGTGAGATATAAAGTCAGAATTGTGAGATATAAAGTCAGAATTGTGTGATATAAAGTCAGAATTGTGAGATATAAAGTCAGAATTGTGTGATATAAAGTCAGAATTGTGAGATATAAAGTCAGAATTGTGTGATATAAAGTCAGAATTGTGAGATATATGCTATATATATATATATATATATATATATATATATAATATGAAATTTGATTCGTTCATCTCGACAGCTGTAATGGTAAAAAAACGTAGTAAAAGTATTCGAGAGGGGTTCTACATGTTACAAAGTTCGTAGAATAAGGAGGAAGAAGAACTCTTATTCAGAACTCTCAGATATAAACAAAATAAACTCGCTCTCACAATAAAACTTTCTCAGCAATCTTTATCCAGCTCTGCATCTCTCTGGTCCACATGCAGTCCGAGTCCGTCTCTCTCTCTGGCAGTGCTTGCAGACCTCGCTAAACCACACCCCCTCCGCCACCATAATGTAACACTCATTCCAAATGCAAAGATGTCAGCCAATCACAACAGTGGGCATTTTTACTGAAGTCTCACAGCAGACACGCCCCTTGAAACAGAGCATTCAGTCAGAGGGCTAATATCAGTATAGAAAAAATGCCTTTTTATTTCTAAATTATGACATTTTTTGATGTAAAAACCATACTAACAATATAAGTGCACCTCAGGAAACATTTTAAAATAATAAAAAAATCCATGCCATGTGACCTTTAAATTCACATCACTGCATCTTTGCACAAAGAAAACTGAGGGATGAGTGTAAATTTCTCTTGTGGCGATGCCTCAGATGCTGTCGATGGCGAATGCGATAAGATCTGTGGTGCTTAATGAGGCCATGAAGATGTTTATCTGGCTCTGGAAATCTCCCGGCTTGCTGTTTTGAATAAACATTTGTTGTGTCACAAATTCAATGCATATCTAATATTTCCACTGAGCCACTCAACACCGTAGAGACCGGCAGCTGGGAAAGGGACGTTATCTGCGTCTAATGAAGAGCACTTGTGTGAGAGTGTTTCCCTGGTAACGTGATTGTCCACATGAAAATGACTCCGTCGAGATGCCATGTGGAAACATAAATACGGACAGCAGACAGGGTGAACCAGGCAGTGGAGCCCCGGGACCACTGGGCTATAAAATTGACTTGGAATCAATACGCGGAGTGCAATGCTCGGAGCAGGGGGAGATGAATGATAGGGGCATAAAATCAAAACGGAGAATGGCGTTGAACTCGCGTACATGATGGCGAATGGCTGCGGAGCGATAGAGGCCGAATGTGATGCTTGTTATATCTACTTGATGGAGGCTCACTACGTGGTAACTCTATAAGAGAGGTTTTCCAGGAGAGAGCTCATGTGGCGTGACAATTTTATCAATCCGTAGACAGCTTCCTGTAAAAGGCGACGTCTGTCAGGATCCACTTGCCCTCGGAAAGCGAAACACTCATTACGCGCGTCGTGAGTCCTGCGCTCAAACACTAGGTGTTTCTGCGCCGTGGGATGCTTAAGGCACCTGTGTAATAGCCGTAGATTGTCTGTTGTTCCTGTAGACCAGCACATTGTGATGATTGGCACCCATGAGTCACCTTTTACCCTTGAACACGCTCTCATTCGCTTTCAGTCGCTGCTTCTTTGGCAAAGCAAAGCTGGAGAAGCCATCAGAGAAAACCACATCCCACCAGGCCCAAAGCAAGCAGTCGTTTAGTGTCTGCTTAGCTAGACAGGAAACACAGAGCAAGGGTCAGCGAAAGCAGAATGATAAAACATTTCTGACAGTGCAAATTGAGGGTCAGGAAAACAACACAAATGACAAAGACGGGAAGAAACGGAGAAGCACAATCATCTCCGTTTACATTGATTTCTGTCAGATGAATGTTATTGGAGGCGTCGAGCCGTTTGTTTCGCTCTGAAAACAAAACAACAGTATTTTTTTGCTCGACTTGATATGTGATTCTGGTGTCTGGGGATTATGTTATTAGTGTTAGTGTTAGCAAAGGCGCTGTTACTTTTGCTCACATTTGCGGTTTGGAATTTGAACAAAGTATAAATCAGCACATAATTCATCACATGCTTTTTATATGCACTACTGGGGCGAAAATATGTTGTTATTACATCATTATTGCAGTGATTATGTTTCTAGTATCTTATATGTTTGGCATCAGTTCTTCTATTCCTAATTAATGTAGTGTATAGCTTTTCATTTCTTAAAGTGTGTGTGTGTGTGGGGGGGGGGTAACACACACAGTCTCATGTTAATCTTGAGTACCTATACAGTAGTATTGCATCCTTCATATCTCCCAAAGAGTCTTTAGTCTTATCAGATTTATAAAAGACAGATACGCTGTACCCATTCTTTCCAAAAACAGCCAAACTCATGGAGGCGTGCAGTGGGCGGAGCTAAAGAGAGTGCGCACACACACACACACACACACACAATACATTATTGCCATTATCGCTGGATAACTTAATTCACTATATGTTCGTGATGTTTACGCACTTGTGTGCCGATTGCCACCAAAACACAGACATTTGATGCAGTTTCACTCACTAAGAAACTGCATCCACTGTTTCCTTAACTCTGGGTTATTTGGGAAGCTGAACAAGGTCTTTCCCTCACAACCAGAAACCCACTTCTTTAGTGACTGTGGTCTAAAAACTATATGACAGCGCTGCCAACCCTAACGAAGCTCTATGATTTGCGTGCTCCGTATTGCGCTCATCCGGGAAAAGTGCCCATAAAATCAATACCGCCTATTATGATGTCACACTGGCCCAAACTCACATTTGGCACAGAAATAGTCCGTCATACATCCAACTAATTTTATACGTCCCACTCTTTAACAGTGTAAATAAGTCAAAATACATGAAATTGCATTACACCCCCCCCCCCCCCCCGCATCATGGACATATTCCAGGATGTCAAGATTCATCAGGCTCAAACTGTGAAATAATGGTTGGGAGAGAGCATGAAAAATGCAGTGTCTATACAATATCTTTTGGTCAATAACTTGTATTGACAATGCAAGAGTCCAGCACTCTGTAAAGTCTCCTCCAGCACATCCCAAAGACTTTCAATGGATTTAAGGTCTGATGCCAATTTACGTATGAAAATTATTCTTAATTCCCTCACAATTTGAGCCTGATGAATCTTGACATTGTCATCCTGGAATATGGCCATGATGTGTCTTCCTACATGGTTGTTTAAGAAATGAAAAGCTACACACTCCATCAATTTTAGGGTTGGAAGAGCTGTTGCCAAACCTATAACATGCTAGAAACATAATATTCACTGCAATAATGATCCAATCATAGACTCGAAAGCATTTGCCTATTTAAATCCAAACAGCGTCTTTTTTTTTCTTCTTCTTTTTTGTTGGCCGGGCAGTGTATAACAGACTATGTAGATATAGACGGATAGATAGTTTCACAGTGGTATTTCGTTCATGAAAGAGTTAGGTGTTGTGGATGAATCACTGATTATCTCATGTAGAGAGAGTCACTAGATTGGTTTCTGAATGAATCAGTGCTTTTGAACAAATCATTTGAATGAATGACTCAATGATTTTCTCATAAAGAGGTCAATTGTAGCCACCTAACATGCATAATTATTTTAGTACAGTTTACAAGAAAATAATATCTCAGGGCCCATGGGCCAAGACCCACCCACTTTTATCGATCAATGCTATTGGACCCACTCACTTTTATCATCTCTAAATCAGCACACGTCTCTTTACCTACCCCTAACTGATAAACACTTAATATTAAACACGTTAGATGCTTTATTTCCACTTTTCTAATATTTTCTTCATTTTTATTGAAAATAAATGCCTTTCCGATCTGATATGTGATGGGAAAATGGAGTGAGTTCGGCAAAAGGCGGATTCGAACCTCGGGTCGATTTGTGTCAAAACTTGATGCCATATGTCTTACCCCTACACTATTGCCGCTCTCAATGATACAGGGATTTTCATAATTTTGTCTTGCCCAATCAGACGTTAAGAAAACAAGGCAGTATATTTGTACTTAATGTAAATGGCATCTACTCCAGTTAAATTTTTCTAAGAGAGGACCCACACACATAACTTTTGCTTCCGACGCCAATGTCAGGGCCCTTTCATACACCCAGAGCAAGTGTTTTTTTGCTAGTTTCAGCTTGACGCAGTTATCATTTTCACATCCAGCTCCACATTGTTTAAATAGTAAATGCACTCATGCCCATCTGTGTCCAGCAGCACACAAACATTTTTAAATATTAAAAATAAAAGGATTACAATGTAAAATAGTATTATTGTGATATCGAATCCTCCATGGTGCGAGCACAATTGGCTTTTAAAGGGAAAGGGAGATGAGACTCTGATTGGTTTGTTGCATGTTACACCCAAAACGCACCAATGACTCTTTAAGAGACAACATTTTTAACCGCCGACCATTTTCCCCGTCATTAAACTAGCAAAAGTGGATTCGGACACGCCCTAAGTGCACCTGCGCCTCAGACCATGCGCTCAGATCATTAAAATAGGGCCCTCGGTCTTTCACATTTAATTTAACATGTCACTTGCCATTTCTTTGTAATCAGTTGTGAAATTTACTAGCAATTTCTGAGTGCAAATTGTTTCAAAGTACATCCTACACCCTTTTTTCAATGCTGCTGTGGTCAATTTTCCAAAACATGCTAAATGTTGTTAGATATTGCGACATTACATCGTTTTGACTGTTTGATGTCAATAACTTCAATGAAGTTCATATTATTGTTCTTACAATTTGATTTTAACCATATGTTGCCATTTCATAATGGGTTATTTGCTCACCAAAGCCTATTTTTATTCGTATTTGTCTCTTTTTGACTACATGTTGGACCCTATTTTAATAAAGCATCAGCATGGTTCTAGATAAAAGAAAGGTATTTATGACGATGCCTTTAGTTATGGTAGTGTAGATTTAATTTCAGGCCTGTGCGTTTTTACTTTGCCTTTTTGAAAGCGAATTAATCAAGTCACAGATTCATTCTTTTGTGCAGAGTATAGCCAATACAAATTATTACGACAAGAACATGGAGCCTAAAGAATCTGGCTTTAGAAATGAAAAAGCAGCTTTCATATCATGATGGAGACGCTTTATAATTTAGCCCAGTCAAAGCTCTTCGGAGGGTTATTAATCGACATGCCTTTTCGCCGCAACTTTGGGTTTTTGACGGCTATGCAGTGCAGCTATAATTCAGCTTCATATAATTGTACTGGGAAATGACCAAAGAGATGCCGCTGATAGATCAACATCTATAAAAAGAGCTTTTCCTGCTCTGAATGCTCACGTAACAGCAGAGAAATCGGGTAATATCTGCTTCTTTGCAAGCAAACGCTAAGACCCAGTGATTTGTGGGGCATCAACTGCATGTAAACTGCAATATGCTGGTACCAGAAAATAAGTACACACTACTTTTGCATTACTTCTAAGGACCTCTGAGGATGTCTTTCTGTTGAGATTGTGTTATAAAAACAAGTTAGAAGTTGCAGATATCACCAACAATATATAACATAATGGTGGAATTGAATTTTATATCACAGTTTCAACATATTGCATGATAAAGAGCTATTTTAATGATTAATGTCTCACATTATCCCACACCACACAGTGTAAATGCAGCCTGCTCTCATTGATAATACGTAGGTATTAATACGTAACTTTCAAAGAGACAAAACGTACATTTTTGTACGTTTGGAGAAGTGCTAAAATGTAGAATATGGACGTATTGGCGACATTTAAACGTAGCATTATTTTGTTTTTACGGATTTACAATTTTTTTTTAAGAATACAAATCTTTATACGAATAAAGATTCAAATCTTTTGTTCTATCATACAGATATGTACTTTTTATTCAGAATATAAAGATAATAAAACGTAATGTGTATGATCGTCAGTTGCTGAATAGGAGAAAAACACCTTTGTTGTCTTACAGCAAACAAACTACTACAAAATGGTTAAACGATTACAGAAATGTTATTCATCTTAAGGTTTTTAAGTGCAGTCTTCTTTATCATTATCTAATCTTCCGAAATGAGTTTGTAGCAGAAGTCACGAGCAAAATGTTATTTTATATTAAGTGGATTAGTAAAATGCATTTAATTAATGCGACTGAAAACATGTATTGATGTGACAGTTGAATACAATAGAAGCATTAATGCCACGATTTTAATATTCATACATGGGAATTGGTACACGTTCTCACTTGGATACGTAAATCATTTACGTTTTAGTGCTGTCAATACGTCAGTATGTGTACGAAAATGTAAGTAAATGTACGTGTGTTAGAATCACACTTTACGTTGTTGCGTTTTTTTTCCGTTGCTCTCACTAAAGCTGATGTTATATCCAGTATATATAGCATCCTCATACTGTACCACCCAGCCCTAACAGATATGTTATATATTATTAGAAAAGACCTTTATTTTTATTGCTGTACAGAATTCTCTTTTCAGCTCTCTCTGCAGTTGTGTTGCGGTTTTCTCAGCAGGTAACGCTGTTGAAGCAGAAGTCGAGGCGTCGTTGCCTTTAGTTGTTGGAGTAAAGAGCCAAGTAAGGATTATACACAATAGAAACTGACCTTTTCAAAAACACAAAATGCCCAGAGAGCCTTGCTTCCCTTGAATGCCTGTTGGCTAATGCCACACTTTGCCCCTGGCACAGATCGATGGGCGTTTATGGCTCGGGGGTCTCATTGATTCGAACGTAGGAGTTGCAGTTTAATGGACGGCTGTGTGGTCAGCTTGGCTTTTGTTCAGGATTCACTCTCTTTGGAGCATACCGGAGCATCAAATCTAAAAATCCTTAAATCAATCAATTTACTTGTGAAGAAAAAAATGCATAAGAGAAGATCACATACGTTTGTTTTCTTGTTTTTCGTGTTTTGAACATAACTACAAGAAGATTGCACTTACAATAAAACAAAAAAAATTATTTGTCAAGAGAAACTTCATTTATGATAAATATACTTGAAATTATTAAGACTTAAATAAACTGTGATGTTTTTTTCTTGTTGATTTTCTTTTTTAAGCATAAATACTAATAAAGTACATTTAGTGAAGATTACACTTAATATAAGACCAAAAAGTGTAATAAACATAATTCAAGATGTAAGAATAAATAAGACTTCAGAGAATAAATTGTGTTGTTTCTTCAACAAGAAAAAACGTCACAATTTATTCTTCAGCGTTAAAATACATTTTCTTATTTTAAACATAAATACAAGTACATTTGGTGAATATTACACTTAAAATAAGACACAAATCATTTGCCAAGTGAAATAAACATAATTCAATATAAATATTGCATATTATATTAAGACTTCAGATAATAAATCCTGCCGTTTTTTTTGTTTTTTTTTCCCATGTTGATTTTCTTGTTTTAAGCATGAAACAAGCAAATTGTGTGGAGAAATAATGCATACAAATCATTTGCTAAGAAAATAAACGTATTTTATGATAACTATGCTTGTGGAAAAAAAAAAAACATAAGATATTGAGACGTCAGAGAATAAATCCTTATGTTTTTTTCTTGTTAATGTTCTTGTTTCAAGCATAAATACAAGTAAATAGAGAAGATATAAAAGAAAATAATCTTCCAAAAGAAAATAATGTAATTCAAGGTAAATATGCTTGCGAAGACAATTTGCACATGACATTAAAACTTAATTTAGTGAAGATTGCACTGAATAATTTGCCAAGAGAAATACACTTAATTCAAGGTAACTATTCCTCTTTTATACTTCTCAAGTGTATTATGCACGTTGTTTTAAAGTTTCATTTGTACTGAAAAACAAGGCAAAATGCAGATAAATGCAAAGTGTGATGCACCAAAGAGTCAAAGTGTAATGCACCAGAGAGTGCAATTATGTATTTAATCATCATATTCATGTTTGTTTGGATGTTGGCATTGAGCTTCGGGGTGCCAGTCATGCTCCATAACAGAGGGGAGACGTTTTGCAGCATTTGTGCGCCACATGCGACGTCTGTCTTCCAAACTCCCCTTCTCATTTCCTTTCACAGCAATTGCATTCAATCTCAGCCGTTATTTCTTTTAATTAACACCGCTGTCTCGTTGAATTTACGCCGAAGAACACGGATGCATTTAGATGGTTGTATTTCCTGAGGAGACCCGGGGGGCTCTCGAGACGTTACAGACGAGGAGAGATGATGAGGAAACAGCTGCTGGAGTGATTCGCTTGATTTCTCTCTCAATTCTGCAATCACTCCAAAATGGGCACAAATCATTATTCCTTCATCTTCATTCTCACCAATCACACTGTTCACGTCCCGAGAAAAAGATTCTGATGGGATTCTGAACTGATACGATCAAATATTGTGTTTCACAGGTGGGTTGTTGGGTGTATTTGCCCTGTTGGCATGTAATGTACTGGCTTGACTAGCACAGATTTCTTTCATGTGTTGAGGTGTGACATATACCGATCAGGTATAACATTATGACCACTGACAGGTGACGTGAATAACACTGATTATCTCTTCATCACAGCACCTGTTAGTGGGTGGGATATATCAGGCAGCAAGTGAACATTTTGTCCTGAAAGTTGATGTGTTAGAAGCAGGAAAAATGGGCAAGCGTAAGGATTTGAGTGAGTTTGACAAGGGCCACATTGTGATGTCTAGACGACTGGGTCAGAGCATCTCCAAAACTGCAGCTCTTGTGGGGTCTCTATCAAAAGTGCTCCAAGGAAGGAACAGTGGAGAACCGGCCAGGGTCATGGGCGGCCGAGGCTCATTGATGCACGTGGGGAGCGAAGGCTGGCCCGTGTGATCTGATCAAACAGACGAGCTACTGGAGCTCAGATTGCTCAAGAAGTTAATGCTGGTTCTGATGGAAAGGTGTCAGAATACACAGAGCATCGCAGTTTGTTGCGTATGGGGCGGCATAGCCGCTGACCAGTTAGGGTGCCCATGCTGACCCCTGTCCACCACTCAAAGCACCAACAGTGGCACGAGCATCAGAACTGGACCACGGAGCAATGGAAGAAAGTGGCCTGATTTGATGAATCACGTTTTCTTTTACATCTCGTGGATGGCCGGGTGCGTGGCTTACCTGAGGAACACATGGCACCAGGTGCACTATGGGAAGAAGGCGTGGCGGCGGAGGCAGTGATGCTTTGGGAAATGTTCTGCTGGGAAACCTTGGGTCCTGCCATCCATGTGGATGTGACTTTGACACGTATCACCTACCTAAGCATTGCTGAGACCATGTACAGCCTTTCATGGAAACGGTATTCCCTGGTGGCTGTGGCTCTTTCAGGAGATAATGCGCCGCCACAAAGCACAAATGCTTCAGGAATGTTTGAGGAGCACAACAACGAGTTTGAGGCGTTGACTTGGCCTCCAAAATCCCCAGATCTCAATCCAATCGAGCATCTGTGGGATGTGCTGAACAAACAAGTCCGATCCTATTTTTCAATAGATATCAATACTGAAATATCTGAAAAGGTTCCAATACCCATTTTACACAGAATAGACACACGATACCAGCCGCGCTTTGTCTCTCTCTCATCTCTCCGACAGTGAGTTACACACAAACCCGCCTCCTCTCACTCACTCACTCGTTTCTTTTGCTCCAGATGAATACTGTTGCTGTTACAGGGCTTGAATTTTGGCATGGGACTGCGGTATTGCACATAATTTTACTCATTCCCGTAGAGTTTGTTCTAACAAACAAAGTGTGGGCACATAAATCCGCCTCTCAGTACAAAATTGAGGGGTTTTTTTTCACTGCTTATTGTGCTAAAACAGTCCAATACACACAAAGTAATGCCAAAAATGCCGGTCTTGGTGAGTATTCACGTAAAAACAGTCAGTTCTGTTTTAAGTAACGCAAACAGTTGAGAAAGAAAACGCATGTGTAACAGTGTAATGGATCCGTGAGTCATGTCTTAAAGTGACAGCAGCCTAATATTCCTGCGAACAAATAATGAGATAATATAAAAAGTATCTATATGGCAGTTTTTCAAAATTGTGGCCAGTGAAAATGCTAGTTACTTTGGAAAACCATATACATATATCCTTTGAACCTCTGGTTGTACTCTGAAACATTGTAGTTTTATAATTGCAGATCTTGCAAGATGTAATATAATGGAGTAGTGATTGAATCCTACATTGAAATTTTGTTCCCTGATATAAAAACACTGGCAAATGATTTGAGTCTCTATATTGCAGAATCATTATGTTTCCACAAATGAAAAACCATTTCCCTTCATTTGGACACAACTGCCTCTCAATTCTCTTGTACCTTTGAGTCATTAAAATAACTACCACAATTTCAGACTGAAAACCCCACAGATCATTATTCAGTATGTGAATCTGAAGGACAGCGGTGAACATGAAGACTAAAAACCATTTTTAAAATGTTAGAGATTAAATAAAATAAATTATATTTATAAAAAAAGATGGTACAAAAAATGATTGTATCCAATTATCAGGTAGTGAAAGCTACATCGGACCACCCGTTTAGAAAAGCTCAGCGTGAAGAAGGAGAAGGCAAGTCAAAGTACAAGCCTCTTTCGGCAACTTAAAGGGGTTTTACATCAAAAATTGTATTTAATTGTATTGTCAACGCCCACTGCTGTGATTGGCTGCTGTGAGACTTCAGTATAAACTCCCACTGCTGTGATTGGCTGCTGTGAGACTTCAGTGTAAACGCCCACTGCTGTGATTGGCTGCTGTGAGACTTCAGTGTAAACGCCCAGTGCTGTGATTGGCTTCAGTGAGACTTCAGTGTAAACGCCCACTGCTGTGATTGGCTGCTGTGAGACTTCAGTGTAAACGCCCAGTGCTGTGATTGGCTTCAGTGAGACTTCAGTGTAAATGCCCACTGCTGTGATTGGCTGCTGTGAGACTTCAGTGTAAACGCCCACTGCTGTGATTGGCTGCTGTGAGACTTCAGTGTAAACGTCCACTGCTGTGATTGGGAGCTGTGAGACTTCAGTGTAAACGACCACTGCTGTGATTGGCTACTGTGAGACTTCAGTGTAAACGCCCAGTGCTGTGATTGGCTTCAGTGAGACTTCAGTGTAAACGCCCACTGCTGTGATTGGCTGCTGTGAGACTTCAGTGTAAACGCCCACTGTTGTGATTGGGAGCTGTGAGACTTCAGTGTAAACGCCCACTGCTGTGATTGGCTTCAGTGAGACTTCAGTGTAAACGCCCACTGCTGTGATTGGCTGCTGTGAGACTTCAGTGTAAACGCCCACTGCTGTGATTGGCTGCTGTGAGACTTCAGTGTAAACGCCCACTGCTGTGATTGGGAGCTGTGAGACTTCAGTGTAAACGCCCACTGCTGTGATTGGCTGCTGTGAGACTTCAGTGTAAACGCCCACTGCTGTGATTGGCTGCTGTGAGACTTCAGTGTAAACGCCCAGTGCTGTGATTGGCTTCAGTGAGACTTCAGTGTAAATGCCCACTGCTGTGATTGGCTGCTGTGAGACTTCAGTTTAAACGCCCACTGCTGTGATTGGCTGCTGTGAGACTTCAGTGTAAACGCCCACTGCTGTGATTGGGAGCTGTGAGACTTCATTGTAAACGCCCACTGCTGTGATTGGGAGCTGTGAGACTTCATTGTAAACGCCCACTGCTGTGATTGTCTTCAGTGAGACTTCAGTGTAAACGCCCACTGCTGTGATTGTCTTCAGTGAGACTTCAGTGTAAACGCCCACTGCCACTTCACTGTATGTATGAAATAGCTAGTATTAAATGTTTAACTCTCTCGAAAACGTTTACCACATTTTTACTATTACAGCTCTCAAGGTTAACTAATCGTGAAAAGTGTTGATTATAGTATCATATTTCGATCTATGGCATTATATTCAGTTCCTGGCATGAAAGTTTGCAGTGATGAGCATTGTAGCCCATCCCAGACATTTTGAGATCTCATCATTGCAACTCGATTTCTTAACACTAACGAATGCTTTCATTATAACTAACAGTGCAAACACAATGTAAATAAGAGATTTGTTGATTATAACGGGAGTATTGGCGAGAGTCCAGAACTCGGTCACTGATAAACTCATGCTGTTTGATTGACAGCTCCAGCCATTGTAAAGAGAGCTTTCTTTGATCGCTTTCTATATATAATTTAATCACAGATTAAATAACAGATTATTTTAGAGAAACAATGTGAAGTTGAGCGTTTAGTCACTGGTTCGATATACTGACAAAGCACATCTGACTGTACATCATTAAATATCAGAAATCACTGGTCACAGATCAGAAATTATACTTAACATGGTTACATGTTGTGGCATTACTGTCGAGTCCATATCGTAAAAGTCTGTTTGCAAAGCAAATTGCGACTGATTGACCAAAGAATCCACAGTGAAATGAACCGAATACAAATAAATAATGCTCAACTGAGACATTCACTTTGTTGAAAATAAATAAGCACATTCCTAGCGTTAGGATCCTTTGGAAGATGATGTTATTTTAGTCCAGTATCGCTCTTCTCTCCTTGTCATCTCACTAACACTCCAGTGGGCGGGGACAAAGTTGCGATAATGAAGTAGGCGTTGATCATCTTCTGCAGAGGCCGTCTTTCACCTAGACGAGGTCTTTTCATGACAACAAGTCGTTCGCTGGGCTTGGTTACAATAAAAGCTGTTTTTGGACTAACAAGGAAGTTTTTAGTTCTGAAACTTACAGGTTATTCTTATAGTATGATGACCGCTTATGTGTCAAAAGCTCAAGGAAAATTGGATTTCTCAGTTCATGACCCCTTTAAAATTTTGTACACTTTCCCAGGTTGACCATATTAAAAGCTCCACACAACACTTTTCTGTATCGGAGGGAAGAAAGTACTTTGAAATATTTGAAAGCATGTCTGGATTGTCCAAAACGTGTAATAATGCTGACCCAGCTGTGAAAGGAAAGTGCCTCTATATGGGCTGAAATCTCCTGCAATAACGGCAGGTTTCTGCAAGGCCTCCGCGTCCTGAATAGCAGCGCTTATACAATTCTGCAATTATAGACTGCGTGGATCTCTCACCAGTGCTGGCTTCTTGTGTAATACACTGTTAAAGCAATAATCTTTGAGGCCTTGCATTGCAGTGATTTTAGCATGTTAAGGGGTTTTCACTGTGTGAAGTACTCTTTAACCATAGTTACATCAGTGTAACACATGCACGTTCTGTCAATGCAACCATCAAAAACACCCTACCATAATGCCGTGTTTAAAAAACAACGAATCAAATGTAATTAATCACAGTTATTATTAGTATTAGTAGTAGTATATTTTAACAATAATAATAATAATAATAATAATAATAATAATAATAATAATAATAATAATAATAATAAAGAAAAGCCATTATTGTTATTTTTATTATTATTATCATCATAATCATCATCATGGTCATAATCATAATAATTGTGTCAATGAGTGAAATATTTTGTAGACTGGTTGTTTTTCAATCATCACTAATAATAATAATAATAATAATAATAATAATAATAATAATAACATTTTTTTTTAATTATTATGTCTTGCGAAGGCAATCAGTAATAATCTTTATTGTTTGTTATTGCTATTATTATTAATGGTAAACAACTATAATAATAATATTATTATTATTATTATTATTATTATTATTATTATTATTATTATTATTATTATTATTATTATGTCTTGTAAAGGCAATCATTAATAATATTTATTTGTAATATTATTATTATTCTTAATGGCAAACAACTATCATAATAATATTTATTATTATTATTATTATTATTATGACTTGCAAATATCATATGCAAATTATTATAATTAATAATACTTATTATTATTTATAAGAATAAGCATTGTCAAATTAATTGTGTCAACAGGTAATATATTTTATTAACTGCTTATGTTTGTCATCTCTACTGAATATAGATTTCACAGAGTATATTAAATGCATCATAATAATACTAATAATTATTATTATTAGTATACTTGACAATAAAAAAGGCCTATGTGTGTGAGCCTATATAATTGATGTGAGCTAATAGATTTGCAGCTATTTGTATTCATCCAATCAGATTCCAGAGGTGAGCTGTGTGTTTTATAAGACTAGTTCTTGTTTTTCAAAACTCTACAGTTCTGTTTTGTCCATGAGAGCAAAAACAGGCTCGTGTTTCATGTGAGGCAAATGAAATGGTTTTGATTGTGATATGCCTCTTATGTCAGCCACAGTTACATTTCTCATTACGCGGTTCGTTTGGTGGGTGGTTTGTTAAGCAGTAAAATGCGTAATGAGGCGTTGTGCACCGCTGCAGTGTAAATTTGTAAAGTTTTATGATTGATGTCTTTAAAAAGACAATCATGCTCATGTATGCACACCCACACTATCCCATCATTCATAGGCTGTGGATGAAGAGAAGAACTTCAAATTATCTATCTCTGGGCGCTGAACGATCTGCACACACCAAAAGAGCGATTGAAGAGTGCTGTGATTGAGAGAGTTTGTTCCTCAGAACGCTGTCTGTCATCCATGCAAGATAAATAATATCTCTGATCTATTTTCTCTTTTGCCAAACCGAGTGGATGGCATGTGCATGTATGGAGAAGTGTTCCACATGTTGGGAGTTTTTATCATCCGACACCTTTTAAAAAGCAGCTCCGTGTTCCTCGGCTGCGTGTCTCCCTGCGAGACTGTTCCGCGAGCATGTTATGAAATATTAGTGAAATGTCGGCAGCGGCTTTTAGTGTGGCACATCCGCTCTCTCCTTATGGCTGTTCTTTTGAGGGGATTTTTTTTTTTTTTTTTTTTTGAAGTGCGCACAGCAGCATGTTTGCAAGTGACCTGCATGTTGATGATTCAATATTAATCAAGTCAAGACACAGCTCACTGTTAAATGAGGGAGAGATTTTAAAAGCATTAGACGGGCGTTTAATGGTGTTACATCTTCATTGCCTTTTTTTTTTTACATTTGGCCACTTGTTTTACTGCATCATGAACATAAATTACTTTGAAAGATGTATTTATTTGCATGATTTTCACTGATTTCAGCTCATTGCTATAATAGTTTGTTGCTATGCGGTTACTAAACTACTCTAGACTTTGAGCATGCAACATTTTTATATGAATTCAACATATAAGTAAGGAATATTTGACTCCGGGCCATTGAATTATTACAACAAGAAGGCACACCCAAGGTGGTAATGCCGAGGCTGTTACACCTCGGGTGTGGATTATTTTTCAATAATTCAACGGCCCGGAGTCAATTATTCAGCTACGGTTACCACACCTCAAAACATTGTTCAGATGATGCATTTCAAGACATTTGTCAGGTTTGTGTCCTTAAAGTCCCACCAAAATTACATATTTCAAAGTTTTTTTCCTTTGAAAAAAAAAAAAGTCCTTTGTGCCTTAAAATAGCTTGAATATATGCGGATTAATGAATATGCAAATTAGCTCCGCCTCCACTCACTCACACCAGCTCAGTCGGCCAATACAGTCGGCCAACTTACTGAGGTAAACGCTGCACAATGATATCGCTCTTTACTTTATGATTAGCCTTTTGCTTGAATACGTTATTAAACAGCTAATAATGTTTTGTTAATGTTACACAAACCATGTTCCCGTTCGCCATCTCAGTCTGCCAGTATCAGTCAGCATCCTTAGAAACACTTTGAACAACTAAAGAACATCAGTGGAGAAAGGCATATAATTCATCATAACATCGTAATATACATCATATACATAATATACACCCGCTATATTGCTAAATCTACCCGATTTTTCATATCAACAGAAAAAATATACCAGGATAACCTGGCTTCTCTTGATTATCCACTGCTTTGCAGTAGTTAATGATATGCTAAAGCCCGCCCACACGGTGACATGATTGGTTACAAGGTAGTTTTCAACCAGCGATTTCAAACCGCGTTTTTTGGTTCACTGCAGTTTTAAAGAGAAAATGCTCAGCAATGGTGTTGACTTATGAATTTGCACATGGTTTACTTAAAGCATATTAAAAACACCACATAGACATACACTCACCTAAAAGATTATTAGGAACACCTGTTCAATTTCTCATTAATGCAATTATCTAATTAACCAATCACATGGCAGTTGCTTCAATGCATTTAGGGGTGTGGTCCTGGTCAAGACAATCTCCTGAACTCCAAACTGAATGTCAGAATGGGAAAGAAAGGTGATTTAAGCAATTTTGAGCGTGGCATGGTTGTTGGTGCCAGACGGGCGGTCTGAGTATTTCACAATCTGCTCAGTTACTGGGATTTTCACGCACAACCATTTCTAGGGTTTACAAAGAATGGTGTGAAAAGGGAAAAACATCCAGTATGCGGCAGTCCTGTGGGCATAAATGCCTTGTTGATGCTAGAGGTCAGAGAATGGGCCGACTGATTCAAGCTGATAGAAGAGCAACTTTGACTGAAATAACCACTCGTTACAACCGAGGTATGCAGCAAAGCATTTGTGAAGCCATAACACACACAACCTTGAGGCAGATGGGCTACAACAGCAGAAGACCCCACCGGATACCACTCATCTCCACTACAAATAGGAAAAAGAGGCTACAATTTGCACGAGCTCACCAAAATTGGACAGTTGAAGACTGGAAAAATGTTGCCTGGTCTGATGAGTCTCGATTTCTGTTGAGACATTCAGATGGTAGAGTCAGAATTTGGCGTAAACAGAATGAGAACATGGATCCATCATGCCTTGTTACCACTGTGCAGGCTGGTGGTGGTGGTGTAATGGTGTGGGGGATGTTTTCTTGGCACACTTTAGGCCCCTTAGTGCCAATTGTGCATCGTTTAAATGCCACGGCCTACCTGAGCATTGTTTCTGACCATGTCCATCCCTTTATGACCACCATGTACCCATCCTCTGATGGCTACTTCCAGCAGGATAATGCACCATGTCACAAAGCTCGAATCATTTCAAATTGGTTTCTTGACAATGAGTTCACTGTACTAAAATGGCCCCCACAGTCACCAGATCTCAACCCAATAGAGCATCTTTGGGATGTGGTGGAACGGGAGTATAAAAAGTAAAGCCATTAAACAGTGTTGAAAATATATGAATGAATAGGAAAATGCACAGTGGGCACAGGCAATCAACTTTGTTTACAGGCAATAAAAAAACATCTTTATGGAACTAAAACTCTTTCTTAAAGGGGAGGGGGGGGGGGGTCTAATGCTATTTCATGTATCAAATGGCGTATCGAATCCTATCAATATGGGCCAACATTTCTAAAGAATGCTTTCAGCACCTTGTTGAATCAATGCCACGTAGAATTAAGGCAGTTCTGAAGGCGAAAGGGAGTCAAACACAGTATTAGTATGGTGTTCCTAATAATCCTTTAGGTGAGTGTATAAACACCATTAAACACTTGATTTTCAACACATGGGGACTTTAAAACACTCATATGTGTCGTACTAATCTTACACCTCTTTTCCCAAGCCTCCGTTGCTAATCCCAAAACGCCATTTTAAACGTAGTAACAGAGGCTTGAGCCATTGATAGCAGACTAATGCAGTGTGAGAGAGAGAGAGAGAGAGAGAGAGAGAGAGAGAGAGAGAGAGAGAGAGAGAGAGAGAGAGAGAGTCTGTGTGTCTCTGAACAGTTTTTCTCAGCGCTGTCACTACAATTATTGAAACTGTAAGTTTATCTGATTCAAGAACAGCTCTGTTATTACCTCGCTTGTCAGAAATGGCATGTAGCTTTTAAGTTGCTAAATCTTCAGAACAGCACTGACAACATGTTTCTGTGTGAGTGTGTGTCCATACTGTATGTGTGTGTGTGGGAAAGAGAGCCTAATTATCCTATTGTTTGCTATATTTATTTGTTTGTTCAGTGTCGTGGGTATTGGTTCTTCTGCTGTTGTCGGCTTGTCTGGCTATCACCAGACCTAGCTCAATTTAAGATTTAACATTGGTCTGGGGAGTCTGCTCTGTATTTTCTACTGCACAAGAGGCGTGATAGACGAGCATAATTCAAATGACTCTGTACGCAATTGGATAGTCCTTCAACCAATCAGACTACAAGAGGCGTGATCAACGGGCAACCATCCATCACTTCTCTATCCGTCATCATGTTAAACCCGCCAATAGCGCCAGGTGGATAAGCCAGTCTTTGATTGGTTCCCACAAAAGTGTAACAGAAGCAGTAGAAATGAATGTACAGATTTCCAGACTGAGTTACAGGGCGAAATCAAATTGCCAGCAGATCAGGTTGGGTTTACTCAGTCTAGTTGTCGGTTGTATGGACCTTTGAAATCACTGAAATCATTTGGCGAAGTGATATGGAACTGTAATGCAATCAAGACCTGCCTGGAACTACTTTAGCCGTGCATCAACCAATCAGATTCAAGCATTCAACAGCCCTTAGTATAACAAATACATTCTAAACACATTCAAAATGTAAAAATATAAAATCTACTCAAGTTTACTGCAAAAATATTGTTCTTTTAATTCAGCCAAGGTCACGCTGTGGCGTATGTATATTGGTCAGACGTCTTCACATGATGTGAATTCGCAGGTCAGAGTTCATCAAACTTTAACTTTGGAACACAATGAAATGCAAAAGCTTGTGTTTGTGATTTGATGCATTTGCATGTCAATGGAGCAAAAAGTGTAGCGTGTTGTGTTCTGAGTAGTTGTCAATATTATAAGCACACTATATTTGTTATGCAATCTTCCAGCACTCATTTTGTTAAGCCGATGACAAGCTGTTAGTTTGTGTCCGTATGTAGAAGTCCGTATTTAGTTTCTGTTGTTTTATCAGTTTTAAATGTTCCACTTTAACTCCTTAAATCAAATTGTCTTAAGAGCACAAAACACACAGAGAGACTTAACGGTGTATTTCTGGAGCATTTGCATTCCACTGAAGTGAGTGTCTTTCTCTCAGAGCGCCGCCACGGGTTTGAAAGTTATTCATATGAGTGTGTGGGAAGAGCTGGAATGGCTAAGTGACAGCCCTGAGCTAACACACCTCTTCTGCCTTAAGCTGGAATCAAAGCAGCAGAGGAGACAGCTCAGTGCTGTTGTGAGGGGCTTTTTGTCTCACGTCCTCCATTCAGACACACCGCTGAGGTGAAGCTACATGCTCGTACACGATGGGAGGGTGAGACTTGAGGCTCGGCGTGACATAAGTAGCACGTTTTTCTTTTTTTATTCTTGTCTTATTTCCATGTTATTTGTATCCTTTATTTCCATAGTGTTAATCTGACTCGTTTGCAAAACAGGTACTAGCAGGTTCCACGATACTTTGATATTACCTGCTGTACTGAATGATACCATTTTCACATGCAGTTGTATTTACATGGTGCTCCAGTGTAGTATTACTATGGTATGTCTTTGTTGGTAAATGGTTTAGGTTTTACAATTAGAAGCATTTGCAATAAAAGCTGCTCAACATGACATCTGATAGTAAAATGTTTGTTAATATTCTAAATATTGTAAACTATTATCTATATATAAATATCTGCACATAATACATACTATATACATTGATCAGGCTTAACATTATGACAGGTGAAGTGAATAACACTGATTAAATGGGCAAGCCTAAGGACTTGAGCGAGTTTGACAAGGGCCAAATTGTGATGTCTAGACGACTGGGAGAGAGCATCTCCAAAACTGCAGCTCTTGTGGGGTGTTCCCGATCTGCAGTGGTCAGTTTCTATCAAAAGGAAGCAACAGTGGTGAACCGGCGACAGGGTCATGGTTGTGTCACCAAGGCTCATTGATGCAAGTGGGGAGCAAGGCTGGCCCGTGTGGTCCGATCAAACAGACGAGCTACTGGAGCTCTGCTGGTTCTGATAGAAAGGTGTCAGAATACACAGAGCATCTCAGTTTGTTGCATATGGGGCGGCATAGCCGCTGACCAGTCAGGGTGCCCATGCTGACCCCTGTCGACCGCTGAATCAGAACTGGACCACAGAGCAATGGAAGAAAGGGGCCTGATTTGATGAATCTTGTGCGTGTGCGGCACCAGGATGGAAAGAAGGCAAGCCGGCGGAAGCAGTGTGATGCTTTGGGCAATGTTCAGCTGGGAAACCTTGGGTTTCTGCCATCCATGTGGATGTTACTTTGACACGTACCACCTACCTAAGCATTGTTGCAGACCATGTACAGCCTTTCATGGAAACAGTATTCCCTGGTGGCTGTGGCTCTTTCAGCAGATAATGCGCTGCCACAAAGCAAAAATGCTTCAGGAATGGTTTGAGGAGCACAACAACGAGTTTGAGATCTCAACCAAATTCCCCAGATCTCAGTCCAATCGAGCATCTGTGGGATGTGTTGAACAAACAAGTCCGATCCATGGAGGCCCCACCTCAAAACTTACAGGACTTAAAGGATCTGCTGCTAACATCTTGGTGCCAGATACCACAGCACACCTTCAGGGGTCTAGTGGAGTCCATGCCTTGATGGGTCAGGGCTGTTTGAATAGCAGCAAAAGGGGAACCAACACAATATTAGAAACACTTTACAATAAGGTTTCATTAGTTAACATAACTACAGTAGTTAACATGAACTAATAATGAACTGCACTTATAAAGCATTTATTTATCTTTGTTAATATAAATTTCAACATTTACTAATACGTTATTAAAATCTTGTTAACATTAGTTAATGCACTGTGAACTAACATGAATAAACCATGAACAGCTGGATTTTTATGAACTAATGTTAACAAAGATGAACAAATGCAGTAACAAATGTACTGCTCATGGTTAGTTCATGTTAGTTAATACATTAACTAATGTTAACTAATGAAATATTATTGTAAAGTGTTACCAATAATTTATGATCATTATTAAATTATTATTAGTATTATTGTTATTATTTTGTAGATTTTGTTTTATAATATTATTTAATCTATTATAATATATTATTTTATAAAGTGGGTCCAGAATTGCCAACAAAACACACACACATTTGATGCAGTTTCACTCACCGCCTGCGGTTACGACTCATGACTGAATGTGAATGTGAGATGGTGGTCCAGTGGGTTAAACCATGGACCTGATATGCAGAAGGTTGCTGGTTCGATCCCAGCGGTCACTACCAGTGTGTTCTTGAGCAAGGCACTTTACTCCATGTGGCTCCAGGGGGATTGTCCCTGTAATAAGGGCACTGTAAGTCGCTTTGGATAAAAGCGTCTGCCAAATGCATAAATGTAAATGACCGGGAATAAACAAACACGCACACTTGCAGAACTCTGTTGCTGCTCCGGAAAAACAAACTGCATCCACTGTTCCCTTAACTCTTATTAGGGTTATTAGGGAAGCTGAACAAGGTTATCTTTAGTGACATTGTTGATTTCGTGGTCTAAAAACAAAGCTCCCGTAACCCGAACAAAGTACATTGATGGGCGCGCTCTCGCACACGCTCTTCTTGGAGAAGTGGATAAGGACATACAAGGAATTCAACCCATTTTGACGTCATACAGGGCCATACTAAAAAAAAAAAAGTTCAGAAACTTGTTCAAATCTTGTTCAAGGAGTGTATTTGGCACAGAAATACTGTCATATGTCCAACTATTTTTATTTTTTTTATTTTGGCCATGTTTAGCATGAGAATCAACTCTTTAAAGGGTTAGTTCATCCAATAATCATTTATTACTCACCCTCATGCCGTTTCACACCCGTAAGACCTCCGTTCATCTTCGGAACACAAATGAAGATATTTTGAATCTGAAGGCTCAGTGAGGCCTGCAGCAATGAAATGTACACTCTCAAGATCCATTAATGTACTAAAAACATATTTAAATCAGTTCATGTGAGTACAGTGGTTCAATATTAATATAAAGCGACGAGAATGTTTTTCGTGCGCCAAAAAAAACGAAATAACGACTTATATAGTGATAACCAATTTCAAAACACTGCTTCATGAAGCCTCGGAGCGTATCGAATCAGAGAATCATGATTTGGATTGCGTGTCAAACCGGCAAACTGCTGAAATCACGTGACTTTGTCGCTCTTAACCGCTTAATCAACTCGCTGATTCGACTCGCTGATTCGATACGCTCCGAAGCTTCATGCAGCAGTGTTTTGAAATCGGTTATCACTATATAAGTCTATATAAGGCGCACGAAAAATATTCTCGTCGCTTTATAATATTTATATTGAACCACTGTACTCACATGAACTGATTTAAATATGTTTTTAGTACATTAATGGATCTTGAGAGAGTAAATTTTATTGCTGTTTATGCAGGCCTCACTGAGCCTTCGGATTTCAACAAAAATATCTTCATTTGTGTTCCGAAGATGAACGGAGGTCTTACGGATGTGGAACGGCATGAGGGTGAGTAATAAATGACATTATTTTCATTTTTGGGTGAACTAACCATTTAACAGTGTAAATAAGTCAGAATGCATGAAATAGCCCCCCCTCCCTTTAAGAAAGAGTTTTAGTTCCATAAAGATGTTTTTTTATTGCCTGTAAACAAAGTTGATTGCCTGTGCCCACTGTGCATTTTCCTATTCATTCATATATTTTCAACACTGTTTAATGGCTTTACTTTTTATGTGTCCTTCTCAAGGTGAGTTTCAATAGGATGGGCTGATTCTAGCACTGGTGTAAAACGAATTCACCCATAAAGAATTGTAATATTTCATGTCATTTGTCAGCAGTGCTTTCTCTGCACTAGTGCGTCTTATCTGCGGCCAATCACAGCACACATCCATTCTGCCCCACATAAACCCCAATCTGTCTCTCAGCCTGAGGTCCTATCGCTTTTTAGTGTGGCTTGAGTTATTTGTCCCATCTCAGGCTCTTGTGGGTTTTTCAGGGATTCTTTACGCATCTTTATTTGCTATTCTGATAAATGTAGTTGGTTCATGTAAGGCCTTCCTCATCAAGCCAACAGCAAAGCTTCAATCGCCTTTGCACTGAAAAATTGGAAATGAATCCAAAGACACGACACCCACTCACCATGAACAACAGTCTCTCATTCTTTATCCTTGTTTGTCTTTATAGTTACACTCTGCGAGTGGTTGGCAACGGGATTAAAGCCCAGGCAGAAAACCCAGAAGTCAAAGTGAAGGAGGCCGACCCGGTGATCAATCAAGTCATTGATAAACTGAAGCACATCAATCAGGTGAGCCTCGCCAGGAAAAATACCATCAAATGAACCAACCTGGATGTTCCACACGATCCTGTTTCATGAGTTGCTAATGTCTCAGGCCAGCAGATCAGAGCAGACCTTGTTAGCGCCGCTCATGGCTTTGTGTGCATGAAACCTGTTAACATGCTTTTTTTTTTGCTGTTCAAAATGGCTCAGGGTCCTGACAGTGGTGGAAATATTTTCAAATTCTGGTTTCCAGATCTATAAAGTGAAGGACATTGTGTGTCTGTGTGTGTGTGTGATATTATTAGTATTATTAGTAATATTTAAAAGGCAGTGACATATGCTATTTACACTGTTTAAATAGCAACTAGATTATATTAACATTCATTTTCTATTGAAAATAGCATATTTTCTTACACGTGTCCTAACTACACGCGATGTGACGCCGCAACACGCGATAAAAGGCATCTTTTCCATGTTATTTCGAGTTTTTTTCCTAACCATCCGCGACGGCGTCATGCGATTTTAGAAACGGTTTCTATTTCTGCAACGTCACGGCTAGAACAAGAACATAACACATAATCTCAGGTAGTGTTTATGTGCTTTATTTAATGTTAACCCTCTGAACCCGAGATTTGCTGGATTTTTCCACATGGCAGTGTAATTAGACTTTAGCCATTATTATGCTTTAAA
Source organism: Romanogobio albipinnatus (assembly GCA_023566225.1). NCBI lineage: Eukaryota > Metazoa > Chordata > Actinopteri > Cypriniformes > Gobionidae > Romanogobio > Romanogobio albipinnatus. The sequence goes on from CM042241.1 coordinate 13,574,843, forward strand.
TCAACTGAAAAAAACCCCACAAATGTCAGAGCATGTCAAAACTTCTTCAGGGACACAAAATAGCCTTAGGGTCCTAAGGGTTAAAAACGTGTTATGTGACTTTGAATATCATTTAGTGCTCCCAGCTTTTTCATACTAAAAGCAACAATGGATAATTCACCTCAGATCTTGAAATATTAAACAAATGAAAACAAGAGCGTTCAAACTGTGAACAAACAAGTATATTCTATGACGAAGATTGTTTTAGTAACTCAGTATTTATATTTAGTAATGTTTAAATGGTGTAATATTTGTGAATTTGATTATTATCCATTTCCTTGCGAGTGCCGTCAAGATTAATCTCTGATGCCGTACACTTGCCGCGAGAGCCCGCACACACGCTGTTCTGATTGGCTGTGGTTTTTGATTGATTTGTCACATCACGTAATTTCATCGCCTCTGGTGTGGACAGACAAGTTGCTTGTCGCTGGAATCTTATTGCGTCGCGTGTAGTTAGGAGACGGTGTTAGCGATAGCTGCTAGTTACAAATTGTAGCAATAGATTATAACACAGTGAAAATAGCAGTATTTTCTTAGCGATAAATAGTAGTTTAAAGTCTAAATAGTAGTTATGCTATTTAAAGAGGTGTCAAGTAACAAAGTACAAATACTTCGTTACATTACTTAAGTAGAAATTTTGGGTATCTATACTTTACTGGAGTAATTATTTTTCAGACGACTTTTTACTTCTACTCCTTACATTTTCACGCAATTATCTGTACTTTCTACTCCTTACATTTTAAAAATAGCCTTGTTACTCCTAGTTCATTTCGGCTTGTTTTCATTCCGTCTTGTCGTCCTTAAAGAAAAAATTGGCCAATTACACAAACAGTTAAGAGATTGAGTCCCGCCTCCTGAACACACATCGCTAAACTGATTGGCTTTGTGTTTTCTTTCTAACTTGTGAGAGGCTGTAGTCACATTTGGTTGTGGGAAGCACCAAAACTCCTCAGAGTCCAAAGGAAACCTAGATGCGGTAAGCGAGGGAGAAATCAACAGTTCTGTGCTCAAGAATACGGGGTAAATCGCGTCAAATATTGATTTGGGGACAGACGTTTTTACAATATAATGACAATCGTAACATAACACTAACATAATCGTTAGTGTGTGTGTGTGTGTGTGTGTGTGTGTGTGTGTGTGTGTGTGTGTGTGTGTGTGTGTGTGTGTGTGTGTGTGTGTGTGTGTGTGTGTGTGTGTGTGAGAGAGCGAGCGAGCGAGAGAGTGTGTGTGTGTGTGTGTGTGTGTGAGTGAGTGTTGTGTGTGTATGTGAGCGTGAGAAAGAGAGAGAGTGTGTGTGTGCAACTCTACATTATAGGGTCAAAATATCCCCACAAAGATGTCAATATCCGAAATCCTTGTCCTTTTGGGGATTTTTTTCTTTTTCTTTCAGAAAACAGCTTATAAATCAGACTTTTGTTTTTTGAAAATGTAAAAATGCAGACAGTTTTCTGTGATAGGTAAGGTTAGTCTATGGGGGGTAGAATACACAGTTTGTTTGTACGGTATAAAAATCATTATGTCTATGGAAAGTCCCCATAAAACATGAAAAAATAACATTGCTTGGTCTGTTGAAGGCTGCTCTTGTTGAAATGAGAGGCCTGTTGATCAAATCATCCCAGTCTCATCAGCTGGACTGAAAGAAGTTTCAGTGCTCTTAGGACACTGAAAACATGGCTCAGAGCAATGGTCACAAGTGACACTTGACAGTATTGCTGTGTGTCGTGTCCAACAGGACAAACTGGACAGAATTGATGTGAAACATAAGCCAACAGTTAATTTCTGTTAAATGATTAGTTCACTTAGTTAAAAATGAAAATTCTGTCATTTACTCACTCTCGAGTTGTTTCAAACCAGTTTCTTTCTTCTGCTGAACACAAAAGAAGATATTTTGAAGAATGTCGATAACCAGACAGTTGATGGTAGCCATTGACTTCCATAGTATTTTTTTTTTTTTTCCTACTATGGAAGTCAATGGGGTCCATCCACTGTCTGGTTATCGACATTCTTCAAAATATCTTCTTTTGTGTTCATCAGAAGAAAGAAATTCATACAGGATTGAAACAGTTTGAGGGTGAGTAAATGATTTTCATTTTTGGGTGAACTATATCCCTTTAATGAAAGATGCAGACATGTGTTTGGCCTCTTCAAAAAGCAAGGAACAAGACAGTATTGCACCATTGCATTGCACTATGAGCAGAGTAAAGTTAAGTCTCTGTTAAACTGCCACCATGTCTTTATTAGTTATTTGTAACATTACAGAATGAAATAATGTATGTATTATTAAGGTCAATATAGACTAAAAACCTTAATACATTATCCTATTAATTTCCTGATTCCTCAGCTTATTTAGCTTATTTATTTAGAAAATTAATTTTCTATGGGCATATATACGGCTGAAACAGGTAGCCTAGTGCATCATCCCAAAATTTTCAACATCAACATTTTAATATAATTATAGTCAAATATGTCCTTTATAAAAATGTGTTTTTTTGAGGAGCTGGGGTAGTGCACTATATAGGCCCCTGTGGCACGGCCTAAGCTTTTGTCATTAATGGCATGTTTTTCCTTACATTACTTTTACTTTTATACTTTAAGTAGTTTTGAAACCAGTACTTTTATACTTTTACTTGAGTAAAAAGCTTGAGTTGATACTTCAACTTCTACAGAAGTCTTTTTAAACCCTAGTATCTATACTTCTACTTGAGTAATGAATGTGAATACTTTTGACACCTCTGGCTATTTATACTTATAGTGACGGTATGCAATGATAACAGTGTAAATTATTATATTTATTACAATTATTAAATGGATGCCGCCTTATTGGGACAATAAAGCCTTCCCTACACCTACCTAGCCTGACAAGCCAGACCCACATCAAGATGTTGTGTCTGGGAACACACCATTGGCAGGGCTCAATACAAGGGGCGGGATAAATGGTTGTCTTTCAAATTCCCTCTGCACGCAATAGTATAGCGCTACAACCAACCAGAGCGGTATCAGTGGTGACAGCAAGTCGAGTCCCATGTGTTTTCCCACCAGTGGAGCTAGTTGATAGATTAAACTTTTGCCGTATCCGGTCGGCAAAACACAGAACACATCTTCCTTTTTTAAAGGTGCCCTAGAATGATTTGAAACAATATTTTAAATTGTTCTCTGATATCTACATAGAGGGTATGTGGATTATTTAAGGTCAAGAATTGTCCAGATACAGTTTTACAAGTCCATTTACAACCCTAGAAATTGTCCCTAGGATGAAATGGTCTGTTTTTGCCTTATTTGGAAGGGTCATGAATATTAATGCCGAGTTCTGCTCTGATTGGCTGTTTCACTGCGTGGCTCAATGACAGCAAACACATCCATACTGTCCGTCATGATAATGGAGAGATTAGGCATTCAACCTTATATGTTTGAGCCTATTTTTGATCAGACCGTTTTTACAAGGAGGGAGAGAGCAGTGTAGAATAAAGGTAAAATATATGAAAAATAATGCAATTTTTTAAAAACGAAGCATGATCACATGTTACAGTGCACCCCGCAAACACAATCAAGCCTTCGAAAGAATGTGTTTTACCACCCCTTTAAGCCCGCCCACCGACTCTATACACGCTGTGATTGGCCTGACTAGAGTTTGGTTTTTCAAGCTCGCAAGTCTACGGAGAGTTGCTAGACGACCCTGGCTGCAAATGACATGCGTCTAGATTTCTAGGCTAACACCTACCCCTAACCGATAAACACGCTAGACATTTTATTTCCTATTTTTGAATATTTTCTTCATTTTTTTGTTGAAACTAAATGCCTTTCCGATCTGATATGTGATGGGAAAAGGGAGTAGAGCGAGTTCGCCTGAAGACGGTGGATTCGAACTCGAGTCGTTTTGCATCAAAACTTTCTGCCATGCACCTCACCCCTACACTATTGCTGTTGTTGACAATGCAGTGTCTTTTTAATATTGATTCTGGCCCAATCAGACGTCAGTGGGCGGAGTTAGTGTAAATAGCCTCTGCCAGCAAGGCAGGCTATTTGCTATTAGTGTAAATAAACGCTCTGTATTTTTATATTTATTTATTTGTATTGCCTTATGCTTTATTTTTTATTTTTTTACAGCATATAGTCAATTAAGTAATCAAGGACATATTAATTTGATCACAGATGACAGTGAAGACATTTACATTGTTACAAAAAAGGCATAGAAATGCAGTGGTCAAAGGGTGCTGGGACCTTCATTGCTATTCACTTTTTGCATCAATTTCTGGTGACTTTCAGATAGACATTCATATCCAATTCTCCTTTTATTTCTGAATTTTTCATCTACTTTTCCATGAATCCATGCAGTGTGATTAAGACAGTGCTGTGATTGAGCTGGAGCTCATGTAAACAGAAAACTGCTAATGCGATTATGCTGATAATAAACCACAGTAACCTAACCATAATCACAGTACAACATGTCTACTGTGGTTTTAATCACACTATTTGTGTTGTAATCGCATTTCATCCAGCAGAACGCGCATGTGCTAGCGCTGGCGTGCTCATGAAGGGAGGACAGACAATCCCCATTGACATTACCAGCAATTTATGTAGCTGTTTATTTTAGAAATGTCATCCGTCATATTAACTATTACTGTAATCTGTCATGGGATTTCAGAGCAGCCTGTTTTATGAGCTGTGTTCTGGACAGCAAATGTTTCAGAAAGGAGAACTTGGACTACACATTGGAGCTGTGGTTAGTGAATGTTAGCGTTTGCGCTCTAGACATGTTGGAGCCATGATGCAGTTTTTGGGAGACTAGTTAAAAGAAGCATGGCTGCACTACATTTATATGATTTGTATTCCATTCAGGTTCTACATTTTTTCAGTTCATGCATTCGCTGTGAATTTAAACTGTGACCCTATAGTACTGCTAGCGCCAACAACACCAAGGTCATGGATATGAATCCTAGAAAATGCATGTTCTGATAAACTTTGGAGACCAGCATCTGCCAAATGCATGAATGTAAATGCATTTGGATGTCCTTTCTATGATGAAAATATAATTTGCGCTCTATTTATGTGGTTCATAATATTTATTAAAAAAGCTACAAACATACAAAATCCTCTTTTGTACAGCTAAATAAACTCCACCGTCTCACCTTAAGAGCCAAAAGTACTGATGTTCCCTGAACAAGCAAGCGTCTGTGTGTTGATTTGATTATTATTGTCATCACTCTCAGTTTGGAGGACGGTAAAAGCTCAAACGCTGACTCACGCTTGAATGTTTTGCTTGAATTAATACGATTGAAGGCAAATTAGTTTATGCTTCTTTTCATATCCTTCTGTTTTGCAAAATAACACGTCACAGCGGAACACTTAGAGACCAGGAAATCAATGAATACATATTTAAAAATCCATTTTCAGCCTTAACACGTTGGTGTTTATTCTATCCCTGTTCTGCCCGCTGGCCAAATCAATGCTGTTTTACCATCCTGAAGCCTGATGGTGCTGTCCTGCCTGCTGTAATAGATTGAGATTCTTCCCGTCCCGCTGGATGTGCTTCAAGAGAAAAGACATGTTTTGATCTTCTTATGAGAAACATGTGGTACAAGGTGTTTTCACCTTCAAATTCCTGAATTTCAAATTATATCCAAGCCTGTCTGTACACTCTAAAAAATGCTGGGTTAAAAACAACCCAAGTTGGGTTGAAAATGGACAAACCCAGCAATTGGGTTGTTTTAACCCAGTGAATGGGTTGTTTTAAACCAGCGGTTGGGTTAAATGTTTGCTTAAAAAACCCAATTGCTGGGATTGTCCATTTTCAACCCAACTTGGGTTGTTTTTAACCCGGCATTTTTGAGAGTGTATGATGTTCTGGTGGATTTCTTCAACTGTTTTATCATCCACCAGCTTAAAAATGTTTTGATTGCTCATTTTTTTTTTTAAATATTTAAAATATAAAAGGTCCATCCATTCGGATTACACAGTTTTAACAAACAAACTAATAAACTTAATGTGATGCATATTTGTCAGTCATATGAGATGAAGTAAGATTTATGTAATAGTACTGATAAACTGAATGTGAGTCAATAACCAGTTACACTCACTGGCCATATTATTAGGTACAGCTGTCCAACTGCTCGTTAACGCAAATATCTAATCAGCATATCACATGGCAGCAACTTTAGGCATTTAGGCTGCGTCTACATTGAGCTGGATACATTTGAAAACGGTGTTTTCTTTTTAAAACGCTCTCCGTCCACACTAGCGTTATAAAGCATTTTCCAAAAGGGTCTTGTCCACACTGAAATGTCGGGAAACGCTAAATTAACCTTACTGTGCATGCGTTAAACCTCATTAAAGCTCACTGAGATGACAGACAAAGCAAGACATCATCAAGTTATCACACAATTCTTCTGGCAGGATCATTTTATTAAGCAAAATATCTCACCTTTTACTGATGCATCCAGGTCGCACTCACTCACCATTATATGTTTGGTCTAAAACGCAACTGCCGTCATGCTTTGCATGCATGCTTTCCTCTTTGCAGGACTGTGATATGAAGAGTGTGCGAAGTAACATATTTTATACACAGCACATAACAGACACAATAGCGGTATAAACATGAATACCTATAGCTACAATATGCGTCACATGACTAAACATGCGTCATTGTTTTCAAAGACCTCCGTTTTCACAGTCCACACTACAATACGAAGTCAGCGTTTTCAAAAATCTACGTTTTCATTGACCTAAAATGGAGAGAAAAATATTCACAGTACTCATAGAGTAGACAAAAAGTACCCACATGACCTACTACTTCTGGTGAGATTCTGAAGTGTCCATACGATGGACACTCTACTATCCCATGAGGCCACAGGAGAGGATTTGTGAATGGCTGACGCGATGCAACTGACGCTGGTAGGTCACATGATAATGACAACATGGCGAATGTATTACGTCCGGATTAGTCATACTACAACATACTTTTTTAGCGATCATGAAGTAATTACTTATTCAAAAAACAATTCACCCTTCGCCGCAAGTTTGATTGACAGGCGATCTGACCAATCACATTGCAGAATCTGCCGTTTTGTCCGACAAAGCAGTCAGGAGAGTTCGTAGATTAACGTCGGAGGACTTGAACTTGGAAAAACGGTGTGTACTTATGTGTTTCCGCGGTTGAAACAACATTTCTTTTAGTGTTTATTCATGTTTATTGTGTGCTTATCAATGAACTACAAGGAAGAGCTTCACGAGCAGCTTTAATTGAGGCGCTACAGCGATCACGACACATTAAAGAGCCACAAAACGGTATTTATTGTTTAAAGGTGCCCTAGAATGATTTTAAATTGTTTTCTGGTATCTACATTGAGGGTAAATGGCTTATTTAAGGTCAATAATTGTCCAGATACGGTTTTACAGGTCCATTTACAACTCTAGAAATCTTCCCCAGGATGAAATGGTCTATTTTTGCCTTATTTGGAAGGGTCATGAATATTAATGCAGTGTTCTACTCTGATTGGCTGTTTCACTGCACGGCTCAATGATAGCAGGCACGTCTATACTGACTGTCATGATAATGGAGAGATTAGGCATTCAACCTCATATGTTTGAGCCTGTTTCTGATTCAGAGGAACAACAACATGTTTTGAGATTGGAAATGAACGCTTCTGAATGGTAAGTTAAGTCTTTATTTTAATTAGGAACCTGCAAAATCATTACGTCCATACTTCAGCCTAAACGATAACTAGCATATAGCATTAAATATACACATCAGCAGTCACAACTTTTTTAGCATTGTAAAAACATTTTAATTATTGTAATGTGTTCCTGTATGATTTTACAATGATAGCTTCTTCACTTTGAATCACAAACTGAACTGGGTAGCGCGTTTGCACAGTAACGTTTGAGTTTGACAGTAGAGTAAGTTACTGATTTAAAAGTCGATTTAGCCATTTAGTTATGTAAGCCACTTGGATTATCCTATTGTTACTGTACTAGCATCTTGCGTTGGATCTAGACAACAACAGGGATATTATCGTTAATGTTGTCTCTCTAAGAAACTTTCAATTTAATCAGAAATGGTTTAGACAGTCAAGAAGTGGATAAAAGCACTTACTGCTTGCAGGAATATGGTTGGAATTGCCCCTTTCTTCAGTGTCAGACGCTGAGTGAAGCCTGTTTAATTGTCCCTGGTTTGAAAAACTGTCCGTGGTGAAATGGTCAGAGCAAACTAACAACTTTGAATTAAATTGTTGCGGTATCCGATTATAAATAAACATCAACAATGCCTGTTGACATGTTTTATCTGTGGGAAGAGTGTCTTCACATCCCCTGCACAGCCTGGAACATAACATTTGTTTCCATGATCTGCCATGATCGCTGTCTCGCGTGACGCTTGTTTACCTGCAGAGATGATATGTCTGCGCAGTTTCGCCTGACAGTGAACATGTGCTGGTATATGCAAATGTTGGGGGGCGTAAATATTAATGATCCCGATGATTGCATCATTCTCGGTGTTACATGTACTGAACTCCTGTTATTTAACTATGGCAAGGTTAATTAAATTTTTCATTCTAGGGCACCTTTAAATTTAATATAAAAGACAATTTCAAAGTTGAGACTTTGTTTCATATCAAAAGTAACTTGCTCTGTCCTGTCTGTCGGCGTGTTGTCAGTTTCCGCAATGCATTTTCTCTACGTGAGAACGTGTGTGGTGTGTGAGCGCCATGGCTTGTCGGACATAGCAACAGTAACTAAAGGGGGCGGGTCTTTGCGAACGGTCAATTGAACATCATTTAAACGTCACAGCTGACCTGAGTATTGTTGGTGTCCATATACATCCCTTTATGAACACAGCGTACCATCTTCTGATGGCCACTTCAAGAAGGATAACAAGCCATGTCACAAAGCTCAAATAATCTAAAACTGGTTTCTTGAACATGGCAGTGAGTTCACTAACCTCAGATGGCCTCACAGTCACCAGATCTCAATCCAATAGAGCAACTTTAGGATGAAACAGGAGATTCACACCATGGATGTGTGTTACATCTGCAGCAACTGCGTGATGCTGTCATGTCAATATGGACCAAAATATCTGAGGAATGTTTCCAGCATCTTGTTGAATCTGTGCCACAAAGAATTAAGGCCGTTCTGAAGGCAAAAGAGGCACCAGTGCTAGCAAGATTTACCTAATAAATTGACCAGTTAGTGTGTATTTATCATCAATAAATCCAATTTGCTTCAATCTCATACATTTATGAGACTTATTGATTATTGATCCACAGCTAGCATATTTAACCATGTTCATACTTTTTATCCGAATACATACAATTTATTTACAGATTTATGCTACTAAGAAATTTGAATAAATGCATTTTGAAAATCAAATAGATGCAAATATTTAATACTAAACTATTCCATCATTTTACATGTTTAAATATACATCACATTAAGTTTATTAGTTTGTGTTAAAAAAGGGTAGAAATATTACATTTATTAGAACTATTAGAATTATAATTTTTTTTCTGAGTTAAAGAAGTCAAACTATAAATGTTTTACTTTAAGTTGTCATGTTGGACTGGGATAAAGACAAAGTATTTTAATATCGAAAACTTGCACACCTCTAAGGAGTTAGATCTAAATTACATCAGCTTTAAGCAGAAGATCTTAATTGTCCGTTTTAATGTTTCTGATCATAATCAAGGTCATCTCACCGTATCTCGAGACATGATGGTAGCGAGGTGTAGAATGAGGAAAAAGAGGGATATATCGAGATTGAAAGAGACCTTTAGAGGAAGCCTTTCAGACGTTTCCTCACAGCAGGTTCTCTCCAGCGCTTTAGTCTTTCTGCGCGGAGTCACAATCATTTCGTGGCCCGGGGTGCCGTCGTCATCTCTGATAAGACGACAAAGTCTGCTCCTTGATGATGATGATGATGATAACTGGAACACGGAAAGGACATTTGCTGGGAATCTCAGCGTGAAGCCACTGGTCCTTAGAGAGATCTCTCGGGGGTGTGTTGTGGGACTCTTGGCACATGATGTCCAGAGCAATTTGGCCCTTTGAAACCTCCTCCTGTTGTGGAAATGGACCAATCAGGCAGGACGCTATGACTGTAAATGTGATGCTACCCGATTACAGGCCAGCAGAACATTTTGATTGAGTGTTGGGAATTAAACTGTGTTGAATTAGACTCTTACAGACCTTTACTTGAATTTGAGCCTTTGGCTGAAAGAAAAAGTCATTCAGGAGAGCAGCATGAGGTGTCTTCACTAGATCAGACATTCATAACATTAATAAACACTGCAATAGTACACTGGTACTACCATGGCATTTTTGATACCATTTTTTCGGGGGGATGTAAGTGTTGTATTATTGTAAGTACTTTAAGGTTGCATGCAAATAGCATGGTATATGAAGTTCAGTACCATAGTAAAAAAGGTACCACAGAATTACCATACCATCACTATACCATGGCATCACCACCACCACCACAGTACTTTACAATAAAACAAAAACAGAAGGGAAAACAACCTGGTACTACACTCTAAAAAAAAAAGGTTCTATATGGCACCAAAAATGGTTCTTCGTCGTAATCATAGGGGAACCACTTTTGGTGCTATATAGCACCATATCTTAACATGTTCTGTATATGGTAGCGGTGCTATATAGCACCTTAGTCAAAGAACCGGTGAAGAACCTCTGAAGAACCGCTGAAGAACCACTGAAGCACCAAAATTGGTGCTATATAGCACTTAAAAAGGTTCCCCTATGATTACGAGCCAAGAACCATTTTTGGTGCCATATAGAACCTTTTTTTTTAGAGTGTACCATCATATTTTTTTAACAGTAGTACTATGGTATTTTGGAAGTACTTTGCAGTACCATATAAATACCATAGCACATAATTTCAGTGCCATGGTAGATATCAAAAGTACAATTGGATTACTACAGTACTTTTTTTGTAAGGGAAAACAAAACTTGCTAAAAAGTACTTTGTGCCAAAGGTACCATAGTAGTACTATGGTATTTTGTAGTACCATATATAAGCAACATACTAAATAATCTAAATTTCAGTAGTACCATATGTACCATGGTATCGCCACAGTAGTTTTTTGTAAGGAAAAACAACACTTAATAAAAGTACCATGATTATTATATGGTATTTTGAAAGTGCAATGGTAAAAAAACAAACATTTCAGTATCATAGTGTATTTCAAAGTACCATAGTATTCCCATCTGATACCGATACCAATATGTAATATCACCACTGGTTCTCAAAAATATTTCAGATAATACTGTGGTATCACCATAGTGCATTGCTAAAAAGTAAAAACAAATAATTATATTACCATGGTAGTGTGTTTGGTCCTTTTTGTCCAGGGCAGACTCCAGGTAGAGTCACAGAGAATCAGTGAGTGAATGCAGTGGGAAATTAGTGTCAGTATTCTGGGCTAACCATTACCCATGATACCGAGCGGCCCAAAGCTGCTACAAGCTTTTAATACAACTTGCCTGTGGCAGAAAGCCACCCTGCAGCTTCGGTTTTGCCCAGAGCATCAGGCTAATGAGCTTCTCTCCTTGAGCTCAGCCCATGGACTTTCGAAAAGAAGCCCATGGTCTCCTTTTTAAAGCCACGATGGGTCAAAAACCACAGCATCTGTGTTGAAGATGTGTTCTTCTAATGCAGGCCTTTAGTTTTGGTCCAGAAGGGGTGATTTTAGTGCCAAGCGCTTTTTACTTTCTTTGTCCAAAAATGACTTTCCCGTTTCAGGTCCTGCATTTTTTCTGAAAGGTGTGAAAGATGTGCATTTTCTTTGATGCAACTCATTTAAAAGTGATGATATCCTATTAAGGGCCCGCGGAACGTTTTGATGAGTGTTGGGAATTAAACTGCGTTGAACTGGAAACTTCCAGACCTTTACTAGAATTTTCTTTGACTGAAAGAAAAACTCATTCAGGAGAGCAGCGTGAGGCGTCTTCAGCAGATCAGACATCCTCTTGTGTAGAATGTATTCTGGTGGTGCGTAACCTGTGTTGGCAAAATGAGTCGCAAAATTTTCAAAAATGGGTTATTGTTGACTTTATTAATGTATGATTTGTTGGAATCAGACAAAAAATTACTGAGCTACACATGTTTAAAGTCGATCAAGTCAGCAAGGTCAATTTTGAGAAAACATTTTTTCTAAAGGTTCCAAAAAAAAATTGCCTAGCAACCATACCTTAAAATCCCTGGTAATAACCAAATGTGGCACACACCAAGTCAAAACCGATATCTATAGGGCAAAATATATATTTAACTTTTTTTCCCCCATGAAACCACAATTGTTTGATTAACATTAATGAAACAGACAGACTATATATTAAGACTTACACTCACCTAAAGGATTATTAGGAACACCTGTTCAATTTCTCATTAATCCAATTATCTAATCAACCAATCACATGGCAGTTGCTTCAATGCATTTAGGGGTGTGGTCCTGGTCAAGACAATCTCCTGAACTCCAAACTGAATGTCAGAATGGGAAAGAAAGGTGATTTAAGCAATTTTGAGCGTGGCATGATTGTTGGTGCCAGACGGGCCGGTCTGAGTATTTCACAATCTGCTCAGTTACTGGGATTTTCACACACAACCATTTCTAGGGTTTACAAAGAATGGTGTGAAAAGGGGAAAACATCCAGTATGCGGCAGTCCTGTGGGCGAAAATGCCTTGTTAATGCTAGTGGTCAGAGGAGAATGGGCCGACTGATTCAAGCTGATAGAAGAGCAACTTTGACTGAAATAACCACTCGTTACAACCGAGGTATGCAGCAAAGCATTTGTGAAGCCACAACACGCACAACCTTGAGGCGGATGGGCTACAACAGCAGAAGACCCCACCGGGTACCACTCATCTCCACTACAAATAGGAAAAAGAGGCTACAATTTGCACGAGCTCACCAAAATTGGACAGTTGAAGACTGGAAAAAAGTTGCCTGGTCTGATGAGTCTCGATTTCTGTTGAGACATTCAGATGGTAGAGTCAGAATTTGGCGTAAACAGAATGAGAACATGGATCCATCATGCCTTGTTACCACTGTTAAGGCTGGTGGTGGTGGTGTAATGGTGTGGGGGATGTTTTCTTGGCACACTTTAGGCCCCTTAGTGCCAATTGGGCATCGTTTAAATGCCACAGCCTACCTGATCATTGTTTCTGACCATGTCCATCCCTTTATGACCACCATGTACCCATCCTCTGATGGCTACTTCCAGCAGGATAATGCACCATGTCACAAAGCTCGAATCATTTCAAATTGGTTTCTTGAACATGACAATGAGTTCACTGTACTAAAATGGCCCCCACAGTCACCAGATCTCAACCCAATAGAGCATCTTTGGGTTGTGGTGGAACGGGAGCTTCGTGCCCTGGATGTACATCCCACAAATCTCCATCAACTGCAAGATGCTATCCTATCAACATGGGCCAACATTTCTAAAGAATGCTTTCAGCACCTTGTTGAATCAATGCCACGTAGAATTAAGGCAGTTCTGAAGTGAAAGGGGGTCAAACACAGTATTAGTATGGTGTTCCTAATAATCCTTTAGGTGAGTGTATATATCAGATGTTTTCCCCCATGTAACATAGAGATCCACCGGAGGCGAGTGTAGATGAACCCAAGTGCATTTTTTTATGATTACGATGTTATATTGTCATGTTTATCAAAATAAAACCGATAAAAAAACGTAGACCCCACTTAATTGATAGTGTAGGCTTATATGTTAAACTTTATTCTACAAACACACGCTGTATTAAGCAGTGCATAAAGTATCACATGACAATAATGTCTCTGAAACGTCTGTGTATTGCCAAATATTGCATTTATTTCACTTCAGCTGATAATATGCAAACACAGTGAGAGTGTCACTGCGGGAAGCAGAAAGTATCCGACTTCATGTCTCCGTTTGCAGCTCCTCTCCGCCTGCACGCGGCTACTCTCGCCAATCAGTTGCATCCGGCCGCAGCCGATGTCGAACACACCTAATGAACCAATGAGAACTATAGACACATGACTAGACCAACCAATGAGAACATGACACATAGACAAGGGAACCAATCAGAACAAGACACATGAAACTAGGGAAGCACATGACGTGATCACATAAGGGCAAGGAGGAATAGTTCACTCAGAAATATAAATGCTGTCATCGATTAGTCAAGTTGTTTTAAACCTGAATAAAGTTCTTTCTTCTGTTGGACATAAAATATATTTTGAAGAATGTTGGAAACCAAACAGTTGCTTGTCCCCACTGAAATGATAATATGGATGTCAATGGCTACCATCAGCTGTCTGGTATTCAACTTTCTGTGGCTTTAAAACGCATGCAAATAATGAACTTTCGTGATTGTGAATAACTATAGTGTTCCGTGAGTATAACTCTATTACCCCCGGTTTCACAGACAACGCTTAAGCTAGTCCTAGACTAAAATGCATGTTTGTGCTGTTTTAACTGAAAGAATCTTGCACTGACAAATCTTAAAATATGTCAGTGGCATTGTTTTGTCTCAAGATGCACACCAGTAATGTTTTTTCTTGGGCACGTTTATAAAAGTTACTTATATGTCCTAATTGAACTAAGGCCTAATCCTGGCTTAGTCTAAGCCCTGTCTGTGAAACCGGGCCTTAATAATGTGTGATGTGAATGTATGTCGCGTTGTTCAGGATATTGGGATGGAGGCAAATGATAGAATGTGTAGAAAAATATTTAATTAAATGCAAAAAAACTGAAAAAAAACGCAATTCACAAGCGCGTATTGAACCATGAATGGCGTACCAAACGGTTCAATATTATATTGAGAATCAAGGGTGTAACTTTGGGACACAAAATTGGGATTTTTTTTTCGATTTGAATCCCATTTCCTCCATTTACATACAGTTAGGGACTATGGTGATACAAAATCCAGGAAATAATTAAGTTGTTTATAATGATAAATTCTGCCAAAAAGAATAATAGGCTACTATGTATAAGAAAAAGATGTCTTACTTTATTTATTGTTGAATAGCCAAGACTTGAGAGAATAATTTTATAAAGTCAAAAACTTTCACTAAAAATGTTCACGTTTTGTGTGTGAATATAATTTAAATAATGTGAAACACAATTTCCACTGTTAAACAAACTTTTATTTCAAACTAACTGTTAAATCTGACATTTGTCAGAGACGCATCCACCAAACCGCAGGTACACAAGATTGTTTGTTACACAAGATGCAAAATTGAAACACAATCTCACAAACATAAAAACATGTAACTTTAATATAAAGATATGTTTTCATTGTCCTCCATCTATCAATTCAATCTCATTTCTCCATATACTAACTATTCAACCTTCTATACTGTCCTGTCTCCTCACATGTAAGAACCAAGCACATGCTTCCTGTAGTCATTTGCCATGATGAACTCCTGGCAAATGTTTTCCTTGCTGACTTTATCCAGCATTTATTTGTGGATGTGACAGACTGCTACATTGTTAATGCGAATCTGCAACATTGTGCTTCTCAGCCAGGTCTTCAACTTCCTCAGAGCACTGAAGCGCCTGTTCCCTGTCTCACCTATGAAATATGAAAATGTGCTAGCCTGTTTCTGACATGACATAATTAAAATTAATTACCTGACCCTTTACACAGCACATACCTGCAACTCTGAGCTACTTCTCCCTGTCTTTAAGCAGCTTCGCCTCATCTGTTCTCTGATATGAAAGCATGGCATAAAAAAAAATAAACAAAATTTCATCACAACTGAAACTATATCATAACAATATCAGGGCCTGATTCTGTTTCTGTTTTATCACCAACAAATCAAAATCACCTGGCCTTTCATACAGCACATAACCTACCTGTAACGCTGTGCTGCTACTGCTTTTCCCTATCTCACCCTCTCTGTTCTGAAGCAGCTCCACATCATCTGTGCTCTGATATGAAAACAACTGAGTTATGATCATATTGAGTCCACATAGCCAGGAAAGAGTCTCTGGATGTACATTTTAAAAACTGGGTGTGCCACATTCATTTTCAGATTAATGTGTAAAAAAATATAACCATAACACTATATAAAATATAGGCTAACTCAGGCTAGCTCGACATTTTCTTTGAACAAGTAAATACATTTTTACAAATTAACTTCCATTTTAAATGAACAAATATTGTAAGTGAACAACCATAGCTCAAGTTTAGAAAAACATTTATTATTAAGACTTATTTTATTTCTGCATCTGAGTATAATGAGTTGAGTAGCCTATAACAGCAGCCAGAGTCTGCTTGTCATACATTGTAGTGATGGGAAGTTCGGATCATTTTACGGACTCGGATCTTTGAATCTTGTTCAGCAAAATGAACGAATCTTTTTTCAAGTCATTTCGTTCATTTCAGCAGAATCTAATTAAAATGTTACATTTTTCAACACATTTAGTAGCCTACTTTTGGAATAAAAAAATGAACTATAAGCTAATGCAGCCATGGCCAAACTTTGAGAAATAAATGATTAATTAATTGCTTAGCTTGATTCAGGCTATGTATGCAGTCTGTTAGTTCACCTCACCTCCCGATCCAAATCGTTCTTCTTCTTTTTTTCAAATCGTTTACCTCTCGTGTCTGTCTTCAGGTTCGAGCCGTTAGTTCTGTCATCATGTCTGATGCTCTGATCTGGCCGTGACAGCCGTGTAATACACATGCGTCCGTAAACAGATTTGATCAGTTCATCTCTCGAGTCTCGGGTTTGAGTCATTCGTTCATCAAGTCCCAGTCATCAAGTCACAGTCACCGGAAACCGATTTGATCAGTTCATTTAGAGTCTTTGAGTCGTTCCTTCAAGTCCCGATAGGTTGAATGCAGACACACAAATGATTAGTTCATCTCTCGAGTCAGTCTTCGGGTCCTAGTTTCGTTTTTTTGTCACGTGACCGCTTCCCGGGTTCAGTGTCTCGCAACATATACAACATTACAGTCGTATTATTGACTGTATATTATTTTTTGTTTAGGAATTCTCATACAATTATCAAAAGATATCTGCAGCAAACATCTGAAAAATAACAAAGTGACATATTGTTCCTGTCAGTCTATTTTTATTGTTAAATGTTTCTTGTGCCCCTGTGGTGTTTTTTTAATTATTATTTAAATAATAAAATATATAAATATATATATATATAGACTGCATATCTGTGCCCTAATATGGGGCTGGGACTTGATGAACGAACGACTCGAGAGATGAACTAATCATTTCTGATTTCTGTAGTAGCCTGAGATGTTGCACAATGCGCATGCGCGGGTCAATACAAAATGAACGAATCGCTCAATGAGACGACTCGTCATTCCCGAGTCATATTAAGGATTCGTTCAAAATGAACGAATCGTTCATGAACGACACATCACTAATACATTGCTGACAGAAAACGCTGCTGTTTAAAGTGGACACAGAATGTTCTAGGCAACATTAAATGTTTAGGTTAGCTAGCTAACGGTCTGAAGTTACCTAGCAACAGTGTATGTTAACCTTAGCTCATCAACAGGTGTAGACCATAGACTGTAAAAAAATAAGTAGACAGACATTTTGATTACCCTGACCTGAGCTAATTTACTGAATCAACCAACTCACATCTCCTTTCTTTTTTTTCATCCATGAAGACATTAAAGTCATCTGTTGCTGGCGTTTCATGACTGACTGCGATACCGGCTGCTCAGTAGAACTCTCAGTGCGCGTACACTATTTAGAGTGTGCACGAGACATCCCTGCCTGTACGTGGACGCGCGCATCGACACAGACAGGCAGGATGTCTGTTCTGCTCGGTCCTGCTCCTCCGTGACGATGACGGCACGCGGTTAAAAAAAAATAACAACAAACTAATTTGAAAGTGAGGGGGACACGAACGGGATTTTGAAAAGTGGGGGGGACATGTCCCCCCTGTCCCCATAGGAAATTACTCCCGTGTTGAGAATTGTGGAATCCCTAATAGGCATATCTTTAAAGTGACATATTTGCAAGTGAAAAGGCATATTCAACAAAAGTAATGTTGAGTTTATCCACCAGGACCTGATTGGAAACCTGTTTGGTGTCATTATTTTTGCAGTTCCATTTTGCGCCACTGGTGTGAAATGACACACTCCAACTTTAAAAATAGTTTTGCGTTGCAGGTTTGTTCTTACTTTTGAATTTTGCAGCAAATCACAATGCAAGCCATACCCTCTCTGTCTGTATATGTCTATATTTCTATTTCTTCTCGCCTGTCTGCGTCTCGTTCTTTGCGTCTCGCTTTCTTTCTGAGACTCCTCGTTCTCTCATGTTCTGCCCTTTTATTGTCTCTCACATCCCTCTCGTTTATGAAAGCGGTAAAACTTCATGCATGCATTTCGGAGTTGTTCATACCTTGGAGGGGTTGAATACATTGAGTCTGATCTGCATCTTTATTTAGCTTCTTGGAGCTCAGAGTTCCCAGCAGGCCGAGCAGAGGCTGAGGTCGTCTCTGTCGACCTGTGCCGATCCGCACCATCTGTGATGTGTCACTGCAGCATATCCATAGAGCTGTATGTTAATGATAGAATTGGATCGGATGTACAGTTTGCATGCTAAAGTGTGTTTGCTTTCATATGGCTACATCATGCGGGATCAAACAATAATGTGTGAGCTGTCAGCTGTGGATCTGAGGGTCCACCACTGTAGCAGGGTGCGTCTCAATCAGCTCCCTAGTTCGGTAGTAAGGGCACTGATCAGGGAATCTGCCATTTTAAGGTCTGTCTCAATCGCAGAATCCTTCCAGGGCACTGAAACGTTCACAAAGTCCTACAATGCATCATGGAAAACAGGGAGCATCGATGTATTTGAGCCCCTGAAAACTATCTGCACAGCCCACATTGTGTTGATTTCAATAACTTTAATGTACTTGGGGTAGCGCATTACAAGTAACTTGAGTTATGTAATCAGATTACTTCAAGTAACTTGAGTTATGTAATCAGATTACTTCAAGTAACTTGTAAAGTAACACATTACTTTTAAGTGCAGAGGAGTTGTGTGTAAACATGTTATTGTAGTTCTAGACTAAATGTGAGCATTTATTCATCTCACTTGACCAATATTTTACTATATCTCTTTACATAAATATTATTTTCTATTTAAAAACTAGAATTTTGTTATTTTATCAACTAATTAACTATAAATATACAAGTATTATAATCATTCACTCAATAAATCTGTTGAGTGAATGATTCAATACAATTACTCACTAAATACAACTATTTCACCCATCCAATCCAATCCAATCCAATCCATCCATCCATCCATCCACCCATCCAATCCAATCCATCCATCCATCCCATCCAATCCAGTCCAGTCCATCCATCCATCCATCCCATCCAATCCATCCATCCATCCATCTATCCTAGCATCAATCAATCAATCAATCAATCAATCCAATCCAATATATCCAATCCATCCATCCATCCCATCCAATCTATCCAATCCATCCATCCATCCATCTATCCTACCATCCATCCCATCCATCCATCCATCCCACCCACCCATCCATTCAATCAATCAATCAATCCATCCATCCATCCATCCATCCATCCATCCATCCATCCATCCATCTATCCATCCCAATCCAATCCAATCCAATCCATCCCATCCATCTATCCTACCATCCACCCACCCATCCATCCATCTATCCTACCATCCCATCCACCCATCCATCCATCCATACATCCATCCATCCATCCATCCATCCATCCATCCCAATCCAATCCAATCCAATCCAATCCAAATCAATTTATCCATCCATCCATACATCCAATCCATACATCCAATCCATCCATCCGTGTAACAATGTAACTTGCAGAAAGAGTGACTGAAAAATCCTCACCATATTGTACACATATATACAAGTATTATAATTTATATTATAAAAACATAAAGTATTATTAAATAGCCTATTGTTTATGTATTAAACATATTTTTATAATTTCTGTTGATTTTTTTAAAAATATTTAAATACGTGAATAATAAATATTCAGGGCACAGTGTCTAAACTTATATATCATATACTAATACAACAACCTAGAACATGTCTTTTTCTTGACATTCTTGTGTTAATTAGGTCATAGTTTTCATGTGGCAGATTTTTAAGTGATACAAGGTGGTGCACATTGTAAAGTTTGCCGTTAAAATCGGAAAAGCACTATGAAGTAATTTATGATTATCTCACTTAAAATAAATGCATGTAAATGTCAGAGTTATAATATACGTCTGAAGGAGTGAAGTGTGGCAGGTAAAACATGAGCTCATTGACGTAATCCAATCGCTCTGCCGTTGTATTCACCTCATTATTCCTGGTCAGAGGTTTATGTAAATATTTAGTTGGTATGTAATTGCGCTTTCAGTACTTCTTCTATAATGCTAACACTGAAGATTGAACTGGTTGTTTTTGTCTGACTGTATACCTTAAGAAGCACACCATTTTCACACTCCTTGAAACTAAATGGAAAGTTTTCCCAGCTTCTCAATGTAATTTCCCACATAATAGGCTAATTTATTATTTCGTGCATGTATCACGGTTTCTCTTCTGGACTGGAGACTATTCAAAAAATGAGTTCAGCAAAGTTAGAGCTGTCAAGAAACTCAGACAAGTGGACGCGCCGATAACTGCTCTCATTTATATGTAAATGGGAATGGTAACCAATCAATTTCTCTCATTTGAATGAAGACTCTTGCCCCTGTGTGGAACCATCGATTTAACTCCAGTCCTGGTCAAAGACACCTCCTGAAAACTCACAGTAGCTGTGCAAAGAGATTTACCTTGGTTAAGTGTTGTCAACACAATCTGTTTTGTATTATGTGGACTTCAGCTTTTATGTCTGGTATCTGCTTTGTTTCAGTTCATGCAAAGTTAAAATATCCAGTCAAATGAGTTGCAAAAGATTAATTGGTGAGGCATACTATGACATACTTTTGTTTTCTTTAAGTTTTCTTTTAAGTGTTTTCTTATAAGTGCCTATAGTGATTCCACTGGATTCTTCTTGAATGATTCTGTTTGAGTGAATCTTTTAAGAGAACAAATCATTCACTGAAGTGCCTTGAAACACGCAGCATTATTCAATGTGTTGACATAATTTCCTCTGAAACAGGAAGACAGGGCGGGACATATCGGACAGCCCCTCCCCCTTTTTTAAAATAGCCAATAGCGTTCCGTTTATATCACAGTTCGTCCAGAGCTGTTGAGCTCCATAAAGCTGCAGTTTCCTCCTAATCTCTGACCGTTTCTCCTCGTAATCTCCTCCATATCGTTTTAAAATATGCATCTTGTCCGATACGTTTTCTTGATCACATGATACACTCTGTGCTATTGTGTCTTTGGACCGGAGATGCGG